>CACRXP010000273.1:794082-811811 GCA_902702965.1 Spirometra erinaceieuropaei | reverse complement strand
CTGCAGTTAATCACGCTTTCCGTCGCGGTTAATGAACGGTGGTTTGCTTAGGAGGGAGATAGAACGCTTGGTGTGCCTAGTCACCTCACGTGTTAGAGCGTTGTGGAGCATGCTGTACGCTTACCTTAAGCGAGCATGACGACTCACACCGACGCAATATATGGTTGTAAAATTTGATAGCAAAGGAATCGTTTTTGTTCTGTACAACCATGCACCTGAGAATTCAAGTTTCAGGGCAACTTTGTCACTTCCTTACACCATATCTTCTGACAGCATTCCTGGATATGTCTACTATTCCATATATTTGAGATAGAAAATTCTACAGGTAACCTGTTTCTCGCAAATCTTTTGTAACTAGGGGTGTAAATGTAGGCCTACTTTCCCGTTTGGTCACAGAAATGGCAATAGCATTTAAAAACTAATTAGATCGATTGGGTTGGTTCGACAAAACGTGAACAGTTATCCCTGAGGGTAATTAAAAAAGCGTTGGCAACTACATTTAAAATGACTATATAAATGACTTATCATATGCACCAACTAAGCTATTGAATCAGTTTATTTTTTTGACAGCACAACCGCAGATGAAAGTGGGAAAATTTGATTTAGAAACTTGCCTGGCGAACGTATGGTCAGGACGCCAATAAAGTTACTGAATTGTCCCTATAGAGTTTACTCGAATTCTGTCTACGCCGCCGTTCTCTGATGGTAACAGTAGAATAAAATAATTGGTAGGGGGCGCTCAACGATCGTTCATACGGAACTCATTCGTTCCGTTGTGAATTAAGGGCTCTCTATCGAGCCCAACCTGCAGCCGAACAGCGATGCATGATAAATAGGCAGAATGGTATTACCGACAAAGACAACGGAGACTTAAATGGCCAGTTCTGGCTTATAAGCCGTCGTCAGCCAGCCATACCCAAGCCCGAAGTGTGGAACACCCGAGCCTCGAACTCGCGACCTGTTGGTTTAAAAGTCCATGCCTCCACCCACCGGGCCACGAGCCCATTGCCCTGTCGGTTTTCGATCGGGAATATACAATGTTAGGGGGCGCTCACCCGAGTTCGAGGCTCGGGTGTTCCACACTTCGGGCTTGGGTATGGGTGGTTGACGACGGCTAATAAGCCAGAAATGGCCACACACGTCTGAAAGTTCAGCTCTCATCTGCACTCAGAATGCCGCCTGCAAAACGCCCGGATGTTGCAAAGCGTCGACAACCCAGCACCTTTGGGAACCTGAGCACAGAGCTAGGGTCCTGTTTTTTCGACCCGGACTGACGGCGAAGACAGTTACCAATGATTGTTACTGGAGTCGCCGGTTTATGAGGAGGCTTAGAAAGTTCTCATTTTAAACCAGCGGCATCCATGTAACCGTGTAACAGAAAAAAGTGTTATAGTTGTCTTCCAAGACGGCTCAAGCCAGGTCCCGCAACGATGTTTCGATCTGCCAGCTCCGAAAAAGAACGGCAAACTCGACTATGATGAGCGACAACAATACTGAACTGGAAAAACCTGCTTCATAGGAAAGGCCTCAAACATTGGTACCATTCGAAAATAACTAAATTGTCTCCAAAGTTAGTTGTAAATCCTCTCCAGTGAGTGACTCTGTTCGCCATGTGCATAAGAGCTTTATTGCTGGCGAATTAACCAAGCACGGTCGCTGGCGTAATCACTTTAAGCATATACTGAAATTCCATAAGTAACTTGTCATGCCCTCTCTGTACTCCGCAGCTTTATATTGTCCTTCCCCAGCCCATGCAGGGTCGTGTGACACCCTTCAATATGGCGGAGTTGCCGATGTATAACAACAGGACACCCAGAGAGGACGGCATTCCCACCGAAATCTTGATGGCTTGTATCGTCCTGGCGAGTGATTTAGCGCAGAGAGTTGAGATAGCTCTTAGTGACTAGGGCTCGGACATCCTTGTGCCTGTCTTCAAGAAGAGAGATATAACAATGTTTGAGAACTAATGCGGAATATGTCTCACAAACTTTTCAACGAAGGCCTTCACTGTTATCTTTCTCGGACTGTTCCTGTCTGTACATCACTTCGGGTTGGGGACTAACCAAGGCGGATTTCGGGCTGGGCCTGGATGCACGGATCGGTCATTCACACTGAGGCTTATTCTAGAATTTTGTCATGGCTACCGGCAACCAAAGGCCGTCTGTTATGTTGGCTACGCCACTGCGTTTGATTCCATCCACCGTGAGTCCCTTGTAGCAACTAATGGAACTATATGGTGTGCCGGCCAAATCACCGCCACGGTCAGGGCCTACTATCGCTCTACCACTGCGAGAGTTCTTATTTATAACAATCTCTCCCAACCGTTTAATATCCGATCTGGTGTTCGACAGGGTTGCATTCGGTCACCACTTCTGTTCAACCCCACCACTCACTGTACTTTCGGAAAGGCCTTGTACGATTTTGACGATGTGGGGTTCGCATTCGGACGCCGGCTGACCGATTTAGTCTAAGCTGACGATATCACGTCATTAGCCTCGGACTTTGGTCATTGACAATCTGTGGTGTCTCATCTGAATGAAGTCACTATCTCAGTCGGTTTCTCCAAGAACGCTGGGAAGACCAAGTTGGTTTCGAATTGCATCTCTAACCAGGAGAAGTCATCACTCGGAATCGCTGTTCGTAAACTCGAAAAGGTACACAGTTCCAAATGCCACGCGACGAGAGTGCTGCCCAGTGGATGGAGTCAGGACGACATGGTCTCCCGAATCGAATGTAATCTCAGGGTCCCCTCAACCGCTCGACGTGACGTCTCCATCGCTACAAAACTTTGCGTGTACCGTGCATCCGTCATTCGGTCAGCTCTCCTCTTCGTTTGCAAGTGCTGGACCTTACGTGTGAACGATAAGCAAAAACAGGATGTATTTGGCCTTTACTGCCTCAAAACCGCCTGTCGAGGGAAGTTCACCGAGTTTGTCTTAAATGAGGCCGTCTGCATCCACTGTGACCATGTCGCGAAGATATCTCGGGCCACCCGAGATAGACAACCAAGATGGTTTGCACTCGTTCTACGTTGACCCCCTCATGGGCTTAGAGCTACTGCCCTCAATGTGGCGGCATTGAACACTTGCAGGCGTCTAATCAAGAGCTGGATCGACACAGTTTGTCAAATGCGTGCAAGTAGTTTCTGGACCTTCGGAATTCGGTCAGCTTCACCGGAAAAGAGACTGGGTCGAGATGCCCAGGCTGCTGCCACAGGTCGTCCCTCCTGGAGATATTCAATACCGTAGGTGGGCTAACTCAGGCAATCTCAACCGAAATTCCGAAATGTGCTTTCGTTTCCAAAAGATTAACTAAGTAAATTTATAAAACTTATCATCATGCAGCATAATTCCATAAGAATTCTGTTACCGCAGGATGCCCGAATTCGTACGAACTTCTTTTTGGCTGCATGCAAAAACTGCACATTGTAAGAAACTCTCTGCTTAAGCAGCATGCATTTTTATCATCGATTTTCGATACCTTTAAAAATTTAATTGTAGTTCATGGAAAAGATGCATAAAAATATTCATTCTTTTGGTCATTCGGTGGAAAATTACGTCTTATTCCAATTTTATGTTCGAAGGAAGGGTAAAATTTGCTTTTAGAAAAGTTTCTAATTGTGAGATATTTTAATACCGTGGAATGGTAGTTCAAAAAACGTCATGTCTCTGCATTCAGCAGCGTGGCTTTAAAGTTAACAATATGGCTCAAATCCACTGCTGAATCTTATGAACTCCATATGGTTTCCTTTTACTACCGTGGACAAATTTTTGGTTTCCCGCACACGGAAAATATATAGCTTGTAGTTGGGGAACCCTGAATGCAAGTGTAACAGCAGGTAGAGTTCAAAATTATTCGGGAGTTGAAGAAGTTTTCGAAACCCAAATCATCCTTTTCTATCGTGTATCAAATTGAAACAAGACGTACTTTTCCGATGGATGGGCAAAAGAATGAATATTTTTATGCATTTTTTCCATGGAATACAAGTAACTTTTTAAGAGCCTCGACAATCAGTAAGAAAAATGCATGCTGCTTAAACAGTCATCTTTTACAGAATATAGATTTGTATGCAGCCGAAAAGAAGTTCATTTGAAAGCGGGCATCCTGAGGTGACAGAATTATTATGGAATTATGCTGCAAGACGATTAGTTTTACAAAGTTGCGTAATCAATTTTTTCGAAACGAAGGCGCAGTTCGGAATTGTGGTTGACATTTTATAAGTTAGCCCACCTAATGTACGTAAGGCGATCGAGCCTGCTGTTGCAGCAATGATTGCAGTCGTACCAACTATAAGCAAACGACAAATCTCATGTTACCGCCCCAACGTTTGATGTAAATTTAGTGTGCATCAACTCAGCTCGTCAAGCATACTCAGACTGCAAGTTAAACACCATGAAAACGTCAGCATTTTAACAGAAACGAATGGAAGCTTCTTGGCTCTCTCTCTCTCTCAATCGACATGCATTTTCAACATGTGAGCAGAACCAAATTCAACCCCGAACATTATTAACGAAATTCATATGAGACATGAGGTGTTCCGCCATTTCTGACAACAAGGGAAAGGGCAATCGCTTTCGCATTGTCAAGGTCTTCTGGTAGGTACATCTTTCGGTTAAATCAATGGAAAAACTATCATGAAGCCTGCAAAGCCCACTCAAAATATTCTCAAATGGCAATGCATATTTTCATATATTTTCAAAAGTAGTAGATAACAGCGTTTTGCGCTTACAAAGCACAATAGTTCTCATCTTTTCTTACTCTATGGCTGTCACTACTAACGTGACGATTGCGCTAAAACTCCATAGAATGATTGATTACTGAATCGCAATCCGACCTACGCAGCATACAGTGGAGTTAACTCCATGTAGTCCTTTGTCTTAAACACTAAATTGTACCTCCCACAGGAAACATGGGGCGTACATTTACATAGTTTGGTTTGTCAGGGTTATCTTATCATCTGTTTGATCTTGCCGTCATGCTTATAGCAGGCATATGATTATTTAATTCTGGTGTTAAATTAAAGTTAACACGCAAAATAATCAAAAAACTGTAATCTTAAAATGCAGTGTCTTTATAGCCATTTTAAACGTGGTTACCAGACATAGAAACGGAAACTGTGCTGACTTTAAATAATGTCGTTATAGGTGCTCGCTACGATATCCTGTTCACAGGGTGTGCTCAAAAATATGACATCATTTGAGATGTCCATATGCAAGTAAGTGTTTGGTTACGAGAAATGAAACCTTATAGGCCTGATTGGGAACAGGACAAATTCTGTTCTACAGATTTATAAAGAAAACTATCTGAGATGATAATTCCAAAATGTCCGAAGTTGTTACAAATCCTTGGTGTGTGCGCCGCCTTTGATGTGACACACATCAGGTCGGTAGTCAGGTGCCTGTCATTTTCTCTACAGCATGTCCGGTGTAACAATATTCTGACCGGCAGTGCTTCACTGCTTGGGTCTTTTTGCAAATGCCGGAAGTGGCGGGACATAAGCCAGTCCTTTCGGCTAACATCACAGAAATAATCTACAAGGTGTCAGGTCAGGTTGGCATGCGGATCATTTTAATAGCACGCTGTTTACATCTACAGAAAGTCTGATCCATCTTTCTGGCGGTTTTTCCCTTGTGCATGCTTGCACTGTGAGTTTCTAATGTGAGGGATCCCCTTTTTGTTAAAAATAAATTTGGCATGTTAATTTGTCTCGGTTTCGTCTAACTACTAGTTCTGAAACATCTTTAGATAGCTGTCACCGACGGCGTTGCTCTCGGGCAAAAATCAGCCGTATGGCAGTTCTCTGAGACGGCCTCAAAACTCGCCTTTAATAAGCCCATTACATATCCAATTGTGGTGTGTGGATTCTTTTCGCCGAAAATGCGAACATTTTTCTTGTTCAGTTTGAAATTCCTATGAAGTCTAGCCTCATTACTCAAAGCAAGACTTCTTTCGTAGTTGTCATCTTTAACTTTTTCTTGAATATCGGCACGAAACATTTTACGCCTTCACTTGCAACCCGCTTTTCAAGCCTCTACAGACGGAAAGTTGTAGGCGGTTAGTCATCAAAGTTTTCTTATGACGTGTCAAACAGTTGGCTTAAGGAGCAGGATTTCCAAAGTTGCTTTTCGCGCAGATTGCTTTGGTCTGTTGCCACTCGCTTCGCAAACTTAATGCACTATCTCTTCCGTAACTACTGGCCATCCGGATAATTTTTCCGACTCAAACAGCCCTTGTTCTGAGTTTTCATATGCTACGTTTACATTTACTGCAATGGTGACGCCTGTTTACGAAATTCTGAGGCAAATGAACGTTGACAAACAGGCGTTACTGAGTTAAGGCATACGTTACTACACAAAGTGTCTTTACTGTTGCAGCAGACGGCATATATAATTCTGGAAAAAGGAGAATATAAAAGATTAGCATGGTTTAATATATGTTTAGTCATTAATATGTTACCGCAATTTGAGACAATATAAGCTAAATTTGTTTACGTGCTTCGGTAGTAAAATGCTAACAAATATTTATAGACATCTTGTATTATCGGGGGTCAAGTTAAATATCCGATTTCCTGTACTTTACCATGAAGAGAATGAACAGGTAAGACACCTACATTTTGCGCACAGTGGCCCCCGTAAGTAAACCATATTTTAGATAAACTACCACATGTGCTGCGATTGCGGAAAGATATTTTGGAACCAGACAAAAGCTGTAATCAACTGACCAGAGGAAATGTGCGTCGGTTGGCTGCTGCGATCCGTCTTGTGGTCTGCATAATGTTTTTTTTTCTCAGGGCATTTCATTTATTTCATTTTCTTGCAGGCATTACTGCGCTCTTAACGGTTAGTTTGTGTGTGAAAACAGCAAAACCTGAATTGCGGAAGTTGTCTGGGATGGCTGTCTTCCTCTTCTTATTTCGCAATACTGCCTAGCCGACACGTCAAATACCGCTCAGTACGTGTCGCTCACAAACGAGGGTATTGCTTGCCACTTAAATAGATGGAAGATCGAACGACAAAGTTACTTTCCTATTATTATTGGCTAATTTGGTGTAAATTATTGTACCTTTTATTTAACGTATGGACAAATCTGCTATACTAGAAAACGAACATGCGGTTATTTACACATAGAAAGCTTGAGAAGAGAGTCGTCCTCAAGTAGTTTTATTATACAATTGCCCATGAAATCTTTTCTGATAACATTTGCCATTAGTTTCTAGCTTAAATTCAGTCCGATTGATGTGCCAACGAAGAATTGGAAATATTTGAAACGAGGCTTAAAGCTTCTCTGGTATTTTTTTCCAGATGGCTCATTTGAAGAGTTCCTGATGTCCAACTTGTCTCTGATAAAACGTTAAATTAGTCACCGCTGAGAAAAATGCAAAAAGAACAGCTCGTGATCTCATAGTATGTGCAGGTTATCAGGAAAACAACATCATCCATATTGTCAACATCCCTTGACCGAGGGAAACCCTAAATATGACCCAAACCTTCACTACTTCAATGCACATTCAAGTTTGACTTCCTCATTGTTTGAATGAATCAGCATGGTCCACTGCAAACTGAATTTTCCTTCGCAAGACTTTCAGTGCGGGATAACAATTCAACGAATGAGGATAATTTATCTCACAGTATTTCTGAGGGTATTGAAGCAGTAATTGAATTTGGTGCAGGTCAGTCTTGGTACAGAGCATCAGCCCTCTAACTCGTAAAATAAGAGGAAGTCTGGTTTAATTTTGATTGCAGTCAAAGGAGGTTCTAGAAAGTCCCGCCAGGAAAGCCCACTGCAGAAGGGAGTAAGTTGATTCTTTGCAGAACTTTAAGCACATTTTTGTTTCAACCACTTTTGACTGTGTCAAATTCAGACTTTGTCGATACTGAAGATCACTGGGATATGAAGACAGGAGCAAGACATTCTGTCGGACATTTCACCTAATCAGATTTTCTAGCATCCTGGCAGTCTTGCGTTAAGGCGTAATATAGGTGAGAAGCGAAAGTTAAATCAATTAGACATAAGTATTCTCTACCATAATTGGATTTATATGTTGGCCGTTCTTGCCAAAATCCACTGCAGGTGTTCCGCAAGGAGACGAACTTCCAATGATGATGATTGTGTTTACGGCTTGGGTCATGGCAAGAATTCTGACTGTCTCATCGTTGTTTTGGCGGCGATACGAATGACTTAAGTTGCTCAGACTCTAGTATGCAGACAAAAATCAGTCCATTTCTAGGCATCTCGCCCTTGTGTAAATAGAACCTGGTTTTTTTTATTTTGTCGGGTTAAAGCAAAGTTGTTCAAATGTTGCACTCACGTTCCGCCAAACACTGCAATCAGTCCCTTCATTTCGTCACATCTAATATTTTTATGCCCTCCTTTTCCTCGGTGCACTTTTATTTTAGCTAGCTTCCTAAGCCGCCAAAACGTTACCAATCTATCTTTTGCGTATATCTTATTTGCATCTAAAGCAGCAAAAGATTTTTTATGTTTTTAACATTATATCCACGTAGTAGGCGACATTTTTAACCTTTTCCTAATGCAAGATAGCAGAAAAAGAGAGTTTTTCCTTTCATGTTTTCGATTTTAGGACAACGCAGATTTAGTCAGTCAGGATAACCCGCTATTCGGATAGACTTAAATTACTTTAAGTAAACGTTGTCCTTCTTATAATTGGTACTGTCATGCCACTGGCTTTTTTATGTGCCCCTGCCAAAATTTCACGTTTTATGGCTGTCCGTGCTAACGTTGCATGCGAGTTTGAAACACTGGGTCTAACTCGCCGTCCACGAGTACCACTCAGAGCAAAAAGCGAAAAAATGCACCTGACCACTCGAAATAAAGCACAAAACAAACAGTATTATCCTTAGTGCTCGCTTAAAAGAATTGCATTAAACAGTTGAAGAGAATAGTTGATAAAAGTTAATCGAGCAAAGGCAAAATAAATATTTCTTACGAAATTCCAAGCAGCATATTTTTGCAAAATTATTCTGCCACCTTCCTCCTCTGCCGTCGCACTCATTAGGATTGCACGCGATGTCCACTGAAATCGGTAGGGAGTTTTTGGTTTATTCTAAGGCTAATATATGCTGCTTATGAGTGTACGTTTTCTCACATTTGCAGTTCAACTTTTCAATAGCTTAAAAGAAGCAGGCAGGAGCACCATATAAAAAACTTGTTGGTCAAGACAAAGTAGCGGACAGGCTCTACGGGTTATTCCCTTTTATATAAAGGTGTGTTAGCTGGATCTCGGAGATCAAGCAGTACTAGTATCTGACCCACAAATCGTGCAAACTAGAGAGTCTGTCATGAAGTCCGATTATCATAAATGTTTGCAATCTAATCAGACGAAGCCGATATAGATAGTGAAATGTCACTCAGTCTTGGGAAAAGGAAGCTCGTTGTTAGGGAATCTATTTTCACAAGATTTCATATCAGTTGTCTGCAGAGTCTAGGTTTAATATTCAAATTATTAGAATAAGGATGTAAAGCCTAACTATATTAACCTTAAAAATGCCTTGACCTGGTAAAAACAATTGGCAGGCCAAAGGAATCTAATGTTCGAAATCGCCTTCTGCCGAGCCAACCACAAGTCATCCAAAAGAAAGGGATTCGTTTCCATTTATGGAATTATATTCTTTTATAAACATATTTACAATGTACCCTGACTTAGGCCGCAAAAACTGAAATTCACCCACCTACAATAAAACTTTATAGAACTGTTTTCTGTGCAACAGTAATTAGCCGTACAGCCGGCGACCGATCTCACGAAATTTGGCAGAAATTTTTAAATGTGTTTTTGATTAGAAAGGATTACTTAAGTGGGACTGTAATATCAGTAATTTCACGGTCTAATCCCAGAATATTTTAAACTCGTCAAAATGTTGCTCTGTGATGTACTTATTCCCCACTGCCTGCAAAAACAGCACTTCTAAGCAGAAGCTTTTCTCACATTGAATTTGGATGGCCCTATAAAATCAAATATATTTCACGGAGAACATACAAATAAATATGCTTCATGTTACTCGTTTAGAGTCAAACCACGACCTTTTAACATCTCATTTGTTCTGAATGTAACTGTTCTGGATTTGGCCATGCAATATCGTTAAATACTTTGGGATTTGCAGTGTTTTCAATCGATTGTCCATGAAAACGGACTCTATACGATGTGTTTGTTCAAACCTTTAAAATAAGATAGATCTCGGAGACATTTAAGGAGGTTTGAAGTATTCCAGACTTCCTCCTTGCGTACAAGGTCATATGGGTCATATTTGCAGACTTACCTGATCATGAAAACTTATAGTTAAATCAAGTGAACGTCCACAACACACGTCAACAACGAATATGTTTTCGATCTATTTATGAACATTCTCAAATCCGTTAGCCTTTTAATGAATGCTCTAATACTGCATTCCATTGACAAAGTCTGGGGATTTTAATTTGTTACATGGTAAAGCCAATGAATTATTGACATGTTTAGCCATTTTTTTCACGTTAACAAAAAATATTGATCATTTTCTACCGCAAACGTGAACACATGCACTTATCTTTGTATTGCCACTGTTTCCATCATGTTTGAGCCTTTTTTGGCTCCGTTCTACGACTACGAACGCATTGCGGAGTGGTTATATAAAGGCTGATATTTTGTTGAAACTACCAATATCTTGCTCGTTCCATTTCTAAATTAAGTATATATAGAAGCTGTACTGCACGAAAAGTAGTGTTCCATACGTTCAAAGCTAAAAATTACTATTTGGTGGTACTCATTTCTGTGACGACAAATATAACTTCCCAAACAGCAAAACAACTTTAGCCCATTCAAAAGAACCATTGGCTGAGTGAGTTATTACTGCATTTAGGGCACCATATTGTTTATATTTGTTAATCTGACTTCTAACGATCGAGTAAACCTCCGGTTCTTTTCAATTAACCTGTGTATTAGTAAGCTGATTGCGACAATTAGTATCTGATAACAATCAATTTTAAATTACGAAAAGGTCTGTTTAGTAAAGCTCTCGAGAGTCATGCATTCTTCTCTCAAAGAAAAAACGCTCAGATGCGCGAACGAAATTTAAGACAGGTAATTGCATGGGATTTTGCTCGTGTGTATCACAGTGTCCATTTTCGCCGAAATTTATGAACACTGTTCTTGATAAAATTACGGGGACACATTTTCTGCTCTGGAACAAGGGCGATTTCTTTAAAGAGGCAGGTTGATTGAGCAGAGTGCGAGACGTTTAAGGCGTTCAAAATTCTCATACTAGTTTTTTATCAGGTTTTATAAAACTGGTCATTCGCTGTAAGTCGATATGCAAAAAAACTGACTGCTCTAGCGTCGACGGTTATAGTACTGGTTGTGCTAGACCCATGACATTACTGTTGTTAGTTGATCCATCGCCGATGTCGCAAATTTTTCATAGACGGATGAGTTAAATACCTCATGATTTAGGTCTGTGGAAAATAAAGATAGCATTTTTGTTATCATCAACCTACCTCAGAACAAAATCTTCTTAATTTACGGATCTGAATTTGAAAATAAAAGATGCCTTTCTTCTAAAATTATCGGGTTCAGTAACGCTCAACACCGCCTGGATATTAAAAAGCAGTCATTTCCACCCAGACCGTATCCTAAAACCTTTTAATTGAAATAAGTGAATTCTTACTGTATGGAAACAATAACAGAAGAACATATGACTTAAAACACAAGCGGGAGCGTAGATAAAGCAAAGTCTCCTAATACATTAGAACGCTGAGACTGGTTTGGATACCAGACTCTATCACGCACGTGCAACATTTTTAAACGTTCAAACTAATCAGGACCGCTTTTCTGACCGCAAAGTAATAAGGTTCTTTTTTAATATTTTTGACGGCAGCAGAGCGTTTCAGTGGTTACGTCTTCTCTGAATATAACTGGAAACTAGACGTTCCTTTTCAATGAAAAACGACTTTTACGGTGAGGTCTGTTGTTTTGTGTGTGAAATCTTTAGGCTTATGATTTAAACTTACAGTCGAAATAATTTTCTGGGTCATTAGTGAATGACGAACAGTATTGCGAAATCACAAAATATCTTCGGAAGTTGGATTTGGTAACATGGATTCTGCAGCTGTGCGTGGTTTCCAATAGAAACGAACAGGCTGGTGCCAGGAAGCAGTTCAGAAGAAGATACGATCGTTGGAACAAGAAGTTTATTGGCCTGACGTTTCGGATTCTCACCCGAACCCATCAGAGACAGCTGCAGATAAAGGTAGTGAAGGCACAAAGAATGCAGTATTTATAGCGCGTGGTTGCAGTGGGTCCACATGGGTACTATAATTAACAGCTCTCGTGATCACCGCTGGGGGTCGTAATTGAATCGATAATGGCTCGTCAGTCCGGGTCCGAGTCGTTAATTGCTGCAATTTCATCATGCTCGTTGGATGTTGGCGTAATGATGACTTGGTAGTTTAGCCCGCTGTTAGCGGCATTGTTGCTCGTCCGCACCCTCCCTACGTGACTGATTCCCTGCGTGGTTCTGCTTTTAGATCTCGGTTAGCAGTTTTTAGACACTCATATTTAAAAAAAGACATCCAGTCTCCTTAACGATAAGCAAGACAACAGTGTGGGAGCGTGCGTAGTCTTTCAGATACAGTTGGGGCAAATGACTTTGTCTGCTTTTGCATGGTTTTTGGCCTTTCTGCTTAGTTGACCGTAGTATACATTGTAATTTCACGAACATCTTAAAAGGCCTTTTCGTTATATTAAAAAAGCAATTTATATACAGGATGTAAATCCCTATTTTCTTATTTAAGGCAAATGTAATTCACTTCCTTCTGGTATCTCTTCACATTTTCCACCATTAGTTTTTCACCTTTCTTGGACAATAAACAATTATTTACTTACAATTTGATTGCACTTTCGTGTATGTATTACCATAAACTTCACATTTTGGGAATGACGACATCTGTCCTTTTGTCCGCAAATCAGAAGTTAAGTTTTGAATTTAGTTATCACCTCAAAGAAAGGTTTTAAGGACCTCATGTCCTAGTTATAGTCAGCCCTGTGTTCTGCTCAGTACGTACGACGTTTATTGGAATTAAATTTGCGACGGTTTTAAGCAGCAACATTTAAAAACTATCTGTGATTCCATTGGTTGTGAGAATCAACCAATGAGACTGTAAAAGGATAGGCTTTGTCTCACGCCTTGCCGGGCAGTCAAATTATGATTTATGTTTCATTGTAGGATAAGCCTCAAATGTTTCAAGTTTCCAAGAGCAATGCTGTAAGTGTTCTTTGATATTTGTATAAGAAATGAAGAAACCAAATCAGAACACATAGTGGACCTTTGCTTTATAAAAAGATACTTAGATTTGAGCATTATTTGTCTAAATAAACAAATTAAGGTTCTCAACACTAGTTTTTAATGATTTAAGACATAAATTCACTTATTGAACTACGCTACTTTCTTAAGCATGAGTCTTTTAAGCAGTTGCCGGATTCAACGGCGTGTAGTTCGAAGTTGTGGGTAATTTCCCTTACTTGTAGCTGGTATTTTCCTATATGTTTGATTTAACTGTCCTGATTACCAGAAGTATTAATTAACTGCTAATCTTGCCGCTTTGTATTTCGCAGAAATGTTTTGGGAGTTTAGTAAGGCTTCTACAGTATGTTTTGCCTTGTTGAAAATACCCCCTGTGTTGCAATTTATTTATGCGAGTACTGTCTGAGCAAGTCTTGTGATAATTAGACAGGATAAGTACGATAGGGCACAATGAATGTGTTTTATCAGAAAATGTGATTAGAACAGTTAATATGGACTGTGCTACCCTTTCTTCTGCACAGGAGCTATCTGGCCATAAGTCCCAGTAGAGCAGTTAATCAGATAATAAATACAACTGCTTTCAATGCTGGCAGCCGTGTCCGAAACAACTCGGCCGTCGTTAAATAAGATCAACAACTCAACACTGCTTGATAATATGGACTTCCTTGTTTTGCGCAGTTTCGCAGTAAAATCCCATACCAATAAGAAGTAAATGCCTATGGTTTCAGTTTATCTATTTATCCGAATGCGGGCGATTTTGTGCAGAAGTGTTAACTTCGGATGTGATCCAGACCTGTGTGCGTTTTATCATAGCGAGTAGGATATGTGCATTGTGAAATCCAAATATAACCTGAACTTTTCATCTACAGCGAAACTACCACTCATCTCTCCGCACCTAACATACTGGTAGTAAGCTATCATATGCTAGACTATTTTTCTTTATGACAAGGGGATTATTTATTGATCCGTATTTTTTTCAATCTTAAGCTATTGTTTCATTTTTTCAGAGCGTCATTTTGAATTAAATGATACGTTCTTAACTAGACGTATAATACTGAGACTAATTAGTTAAAGTGCCTTTGCTATGCCCAAATTGCATTCAGTTAAGAAGGTATTTTGCATAAGAATAAGGCTTGAAAGAGAAATAATCAAAAGACTGGCTCCAAAAGATTTAAGCACACTTTAAGAGCAATGTTAGAAAAATTATATGAAATTATGTCTTTGTTTTTATATTAATTCATAATAATTGAGTGTTGCATAATAGCCCTTATATCCTCTTGTTCAAAACGTTTGCCCTTTCATAGTTTCGAAAAAAACTTGAATCTACCCAAATGGATTTTTGTGTCCATTCCGTCTATCATTAAAAGAGGTATATAACGTGAAAATGTTTTATCGTTAAGTGTCGAATATAAATAAGTGTTAGAATGTTTCCAGACAGCAAATACTATTGGATGGACTTTAAAAGTGTATAAGGGAGGAAGGGTTGGAATATTAATTGCATATAGGCAAGCCAATAGTTCCTACCTTCCGTCACTTCGAACAGTTTTGAATGCCACGCTGATTTTCCAACTGGGTCAATATGAATTATTCAAAATCTGCGAAAACATCTATAAGTTTTAAATGAGTTGAATTTTTCAAGATTGCAGACTAATACTTGTACCTCAGCTTTTGTATTCCTTTCTCCAAGAGAGACTTGCAATAGGCCCGAGGCAAAAACAAATCCCGCTTGATTTTTTGATATACCGAAGACATATAACTCATTACCAAGTCAACTTCAGGCCCCATGCTACCGTTGTCAACATGTTGATTGCCCATTTTTTAGCACTTTTAATGGCAATGCTGCTTTTCGGCTACCGTATAGATTGAGCATAAATAGCGCCTCTTTGCTTAAAACCTTCGGATAACTTTTAACATGTCCGCGCTTTGACTTTAAAACTGAGATCTTTTTTCACAAAAAGAAGAGTTACGCTATTTGCCTGAGATGCAAATTAAATTTTTAATATTCTGCTATCAAGGTAGACTTTTAAGCCACAAATGCCTGTCAATCTCGGAAACTGACAGCGCAAGTAAGCGACTTCTGAGGGATAAAGGAAACAAATTTAACCATCAAAGTTCATCGGCCTAAAGAAATGATGCGGTCTAGTGCCGTTGATACAGAAGACCAGCACAGTCCTGGTTACCGTAATACTGGCTTCAACCTGGACCTTTCCAGCGTAACAAAATCGGACAATACCAGTTGGGACAGAATTCTGGAACTTTTGATTTCGCCCGACGGTCATTATACCCCTTATCTCGTTCTCTGTTCAGCAACGCTTGCAGTTGCCCTAGTCCTGCTCCTGCTATTTGTCCTCCTGCTAGTTGCCAAACGGCGGAGGTCATTACCTCGTGGATTATCCCTAAAATATCTTTATCTCAAAACGGCAGAAAACGTGGAATTCATAAAGCTCAACGACTATAAGTCCTCTCACAAAAGGGAACCATCCTTCCCCGGAAAGTATGCTCTGCTCGATCCCAAACCCCCTACTCGACGTCAAAAGCCTGAACACGTGGATGTATCCAGTCTATCGATTAGTCAACACTTCAGTTTCCCGCCGTTTACTTGTGTAAAGAAGGCAGCTATTGTATCGTATCTCAGCTTCCGAGTATTCTATACTTTCATTTTCACGTTTTCTGTTGCTCTGTCAATGCTGTTCAGTCTATGGCCACCATATCTGGAAAGCAGCACTGTTCCGTTGCATAACCCCTCATCAGCGCCTCGTGGACAAATGAGAGGCTTTCCAGAGCCTACAGCGGAACCAAACTACAACTGGGTTAACCAACTACACTTAGCACAGCGAATAGCCTTCTCAAGGGAGGCAATGACAGATGAAGAATTATCAGTGCAGGTGAACAGGGCTACCCAGCTTGTCCTTGCCTGTCAGCAACTCGTTATCACACAAGTTGTGGACGTCGTGCGCGAACTGGATCACGTGATTCAAAAACTCCTAGATGACGAATTCTCGTTTCCTGAGGCCGGGTCGAATGACAGCATGAAGATGGCAACACTTTCACAGGTTCCACACTCTCTTTTAAAAACGTCGGCATCGGTCGAATCGGCGGCAACGCAGAGAATGACCTCAAATATATTTCATATTTTGGACAAATTTGTAATGTGCCAAATGAATGAATTCCACCAAGCCATTCAAGACTACCTAAGACATCTAAAAACGGAGATAGAGTACATCGTGATGCCCGATGTTGCCCTCTTTTCGGACATACTCTCGCGTGTCCACTCGTCGCAGTGGTTGTTGTTTGCAAGGCGAATGCTCAACTCGACCAACAGCGGGCACGATATTGCAGACAGCATGACACCCTGGTGGAAGCCAGCCGACGCTGCTGACTCAAGATCGTCCACAAACACCGAAACAAGGAGATCAAACATGTCGAAAATTGACTTTGCACGACAGCTCGGTTTGGCGGAAGCGGAGAATTTCTTATGGACGCCGACGAGAATTGAGAAAGGGTAAGATGCTGGCGGTCTCAATTAGCACTTATTTTCATTCTTTACAAATGTTCATTGTCATATTGGTTGAAAAAGTCTTCTGCAGCTTATACTATATTCTTACTTTATTTTATGAAAATACAAAGCTGGTCTTGGAGAGGCCTAATATGCCAATATCGGAATATAATTTCTATATGAAACCATAGTCTGCATTGAATGGAACGTCTATCAAGCATTCAAAAGTTAAATCAAAAATTCAGATTCCACATTTAACGTGCATTTTTTGCAGATTCCAGCATGAGTTTGTTAAAAATTAACAAAGAGATCTCAGAAGGGCTGTCTGACATAATTATTTTCTAATAATCGCTTTATTAATAATTCAAACCTCGCTAAGCTTTCATGAAAGCGTCTGGATACATATACCAAGTCGCTGCGACTTAAAACGTATTCTGGAATTGATCAGGGAATGTTTAATTGCAGTTTTTTAGCATGCTTCCTTTAGGGCAGCATACGTTCTTGTCAAAAAATGTAAGTGATGTGTGCATAGTCAAGTGACACAAAAGTGTACATTGGCGTAGTAAAGTTCACTACTGCAGTATATAAGGATGTAATATATTCACCACAGATATATCGCACTTCTATCTGTACCCTCTGTTGAACGCTTACCGGGGCTAACTTTGTGAAACCATCCGCATCATAACTCTGAAGGTGCAATTCAATGTGGGTTTACATGTTCGAACCTACGCTCGATTATGGGAAAAGTTGGCTTTTCCTGACGTATGTTTGATTCAGCATCTGAGTCGTTGTAGTATATTGGCCCTTGTGAACGTTTAATCCTTTTATAAACATTAGCTGAATGTAAAAATACGAAAAATGGGATCGCGATTAGCGGAACGGGAGTTTAGTTCGTGAGACGTTTCCGAATCCCACCTTGACTCACCATACGAGACAAAGTGAGA
>CACRXP010000273.1:733031-787073 GCA_902702965.1 Spirometra erinaceieuropaei | reverse complement strand
AATAAAGCTCTTTCTTCGACGTTTATGTCTTCTTCGTCGAAAATGTTTGGTGTCTAGCCGAGGTCCAGTTCTTGAGTAATTCTTATTCTTATTGCCCGATATGCTTTTGCCTTTAAATTCGAATTACCAGCATACTTCCCGGTTGCCCTTATCACGACGCCATTGCGAACCACCAGCATTAACTTACTATGGTTTCGTAATTTATTACAAAAGAACTTACATGTAGCAGTGCCTGTCTGTGCGCCTGCTTTTGCGCGGTTTGGGCCTGCAGATATCATTTTAGAGTTGATATCCCATAACCGGTTTATCGAGGCAGAGCTAGCGAAACGGTAGAAAGGGCATTGCTTAATAGCGTTTTATGCTGAAGCACTCACTTAAGCACGGTCTCCAGCGATGTCGAATCTGCGCAGTTAGAGGGCAAATGAGCAAACCTACCTTTGGATTATTTTAATAGTTGACTGTCAAAACGTTTTTTGTCTTGATTAACACCCCATTTGTAATATTTAATGTGTGGCTAACCTCAGCAGACCTAGTATCAAGTGGGTATCCGAACCCTCACTGGCGAGCGCTGTGACGTATTCGTACAGGCATTGCCAGCAAAACCTTGAGAAGATACGCTGAGAATCAACCGAAAAGCCCCTACGCAAATCTGAAAGAACAGGAGCGACATCGGCATCAATGACCAGCCGTTCTGGACATTCTGACAGAGAACCAAAAATGGGGAATTTGACGGCCACATTTAGTTAATAGGCAGAAAATATGGAGACGCAAAGAGATCTTTGCTCCTTCAAAGGGCAAAGGAAATGAAACCACAATCAAGGGGTCTAAAAGAGCCAGAGTAGTACGTACATAGCCATGTTTACATGACAATTAATATAACATCGCTTGAAGCATTTTTGGTCCCAAGCTGGGCATGCCTCGTCAACGAGTTAATCAGTTAGAATTAGAAACTCCGTCTGAGAAGCTATGGAACCAAACCTAGGATCTAAAGCCCGTTGCCGCAGACATTTTTGAATTTTTTAAATCAACACTGATTAATTGTAATTAACAATACTTGAACAAGGGGCCAAAACGTCGGGGATTATTGACAGAAGCACACATAGAGAAGGTAAAACTGTTTCGGGAAAAGAATGGTATCTCGGTAACTAGGCCGGATAAAGAAACAGGCATCGTTATGATAAACAGATCAAGCTGCGCAGTGAAGATACAGCGCATATTGTCAGACTAAAAGAAATTCAAGAAGGTGGACAAAGAGGAGGATCAACTGACTGGCCGCCTAAGAAAACTGCGCGCAGAGTTTCGTAGGCGACTGTTACCTCAAACGCACCCGACCAGTCGGCACGCACACTCCTCGGTTGTATGGTCTGCCAAAAATCTGCAAAGACGTTCTGCCAGTTCGCGCAATTTCGAGCGTGCGCTGCTCTCCGTGTCATGATGTGGTCAAGCGTTTAACAAACAAATTCAAACTCGTACAGTATTAATTGGCATCACATATCTATCAGGACAACTTCGGATTCATTGGCGATGACAAAAACCTGAATCTAAGCGGAATGACTGCGTTTTTGCTAGATGTCTCATCACTCTTCGCAAACGCCTCAGTCACGGCGATAACCGATTACATCTGCGAATACCCGGTGGCCTATCTTAAGAAAACGTACTAGATGAACTATTAGTAAGATGCACATTAAATGCACAGTCCTTTTTTTGACAATCACCTATATAAACAAATGGACGACGTTGTTATGAGCTCGTCCCTTAGTGCCCTATTAATAACGTCTTCATGGACAAGTTGGATACCTTTCAAATAAATGACCAAATCAATAGGCCAGGGCATAATGATCTCTACTCTGACGACATCTTCGTAATTGCCGCCACAAAAGCCAACGTAGCTGCCCTCGTGTAACTGTAAATGTGGACACATTCGTCGACCGAGTTTACGCTGGAGGTGGAAACCAAATGGCCACTCTCCTCCTTGGATGTCTCTCCAAGGAGAAGACCTGACGGTAGCATTTTAAGGAACGTCTAATGAAAGAAAACCTGATCTGGCCAATATGCGAACTGCTGCAGTTTCTTACGCTTTCAACAAAAACGCTACCTTACCGTTATTTAGCGCAAAGGGCTAAAATTCTATCCGACAGAGAGCACCGAAGAATAACATAGAAAGACCCAAGGTCTGCTCCGCGAGAACGGGTATAACGATAAATTTATTGCGAAGAATATAACAAAAGGAACCCGCAAAACCCATTACAATAACGGCGGTGAAGAGACCTTTGTTGTCAAGAGTCCCTTTATAAGCAGCTGCAGCGAGTGAATTCTGAGAAGAAACCTCGGACGGACCGTTTCAAGAACCTTAGAGGCAAAAGTTCGAGTATTATTGTTGGCCAACCTTGTTTTTCACGGAGAAGGTAGGGATAGGTTGCCAGCTCAGACCACCCCCATGTGCATTTAATCCTTTGCTTGCTCCTGTGGAGGAGGCTATACTGGTCCCACTAGTAGACGCCGGTCCAAAAGAATACACGAACACCTTCTAGCACGGTTGAAAAAAATGCGCAATTAAAAAACACATATACAGCCCTATTCTCGCGTATATTGTTAACTCCTGACATCGTGTGGACCGAACGCAGTCTTCTGTGTGATTTATAAGCCCCCACGGGGGTCCCCTAAGCTATTGGGTCAGCGTCTGCAATCGACAGCAGAGGCGACTGCCATTAGGTTACGGAAGCCAATCTTTTGCGCACAGACGACCTGGTACAATATGAGCGCTTACCATGGTCAAAGGTCGGTTAGGTGCATTCAGCCCTACGCGCCCTCTCCCGTCCCCTAACATTCCCTGCCACCTAATCCCAGAGCCCGCTTTTATAAACAGACGAACTGTAGTCAGTTTCCTTTTTCGGACAGATGTTTTACTCGTACTCCATTTCCATATAAATGTACTAACCAGATGAGAATTTATCAAAGACACACTTATGCTTGCCAACTGGTCCTCTGAATCCTTTTTGGCGAATTTCCGCAACTCCAACACCAAGTACAATTCGATTTCCTTCTTTAAAGCTTACCACTGCCATTTTAGTAGGACGTTAACTTGGTATGCAAACTTGAGCACTGGTTTATTCAATCCTAAATATCAAATGAGGATAGTTTGCGAAAAAGCATTGCTTCTATCAAGTATTAATGTATACTTTTGCGCACTACGTAAAGGTGGAGCAAAAAACTTTACTTAGGCTAAATATGGTATCGATCGCCTCTTTAACAATACCTATAGATTTCCATAAAGACGAGCTTATCTACGGATATACTACTGAACAAACTATATCATAACTTACACGACACACCCAACCTTGGCAATTTACTTAGGTGCTGCGGAAAAACCGAATCAAAAATTAAGCTTAACTATTTGAAATCTTACATACAGGTAAAAATTTCAGCGGCCACGATAGGGCTTGAACTTACGACAGCCTTTGCGGGGCTCGTTAATAAGCAACGACCTAAGCTAGCAGAGGCCTTCGGGATTTCTACAATTTGGTCAGACAACCTATGTCAATCCGTCAAAAACTTTCACTAGTTAGGTCAGCTTGATGGCCATCAGATGAATTCTAAGTTGAGAACTAGCAAAGTCCTGAGTGGACAATCACCTTTCTGTATCATAATTGATGGGTTCTATACGTTAAAATATGTTAGACAGGTAACGTGGCCGATAGGTGACTGAAATCACAGCTCTCGGCCACGGCCTCCTAGCTCTGGTGGCTGGAGAGTTGGTTGTACACAAACCTTGTACTTTTGATTGTAAATTCGATCTTCGCCGTGGTCGTCAAATTTTTCACAGATTGGCCATATAAAGTATGCATATGTGCCGAAATACCTTTTAATTTAATATTTTGCTTTTTAAAAGCGCGAAATCTAACCGAAACACAAAATTCGACATATCATTTACCATCTTTGCGGAAAGCCACATGACGTAGAATTTACCTCCTAAACAAAACAACTGAATCAGGTGTAGAACATTAAACTCGCCAACTGTTATTTGTTATTCCTTAGTCCTCCACTGAATTCCGGTTATTCTCTGCAGAATATTTACAGTAGATGGTGTAGATCATGAAATTTAGGGAAAATACCTGGACCTCGAAATCCGCACACACGACGTTCACCAACGACCTACGGCAATTTAAAAATTGATCGGAAGAAGAAGAAATCGCTAGAATAAGGGCTTTATTCGCCTGGCGATTTGGATTCGCACTTGAACCCATCATCAGAGACAGTGGCAGAAAAGGGTTGCCGGATCCCAATGTCTTCAACGGGTTTTCGGAGAAAATGGTTACCGGATCTGGTGCAGTTGCGGACAAAGCAACTATGTCGGCGAAACTGGAAGACTGATCCGGACGCGAATTTCCGAATATGCGGCAGCGGTACGGAAAAATGACGTCAACTCTCAGGTCGCAGCCTGTTCAACGAGATCCGGCCACACATTCACGCTCGATGAGGTCAAAATTCTCGCGATAGGGGATAATCGCGTGAGCCGCGAGTTGCTTGAGTCATGGTTCACGGGACCGCAGTCTATCAACAAGTGCAACGACATGCCCACTCCATACTCCGTGCTGAGGCATAGGCTGGTCAAAGTATTTGACCACTTGGGAAGCGCGCGAGCCGGTGAGCCGGATGGCCGAGCAATCATCATGTCAGCATCCAACACGGACGATGACATTTCGGTAATTAACAACTTGCATGCCGGTCATCAAGCCATCAGCGCACCAGCAGGCAACAATCCTTGATGAAGGGAGCACGGTTAATTGCTGTAGGTATGCGGTAGCATGGCGACCGCATCCTATAAATACTGCGACTTCCTGTGCACGAGCCACCCTTTTCTGCCACTGTCTCTGATGATGGGTTCAAGTGAGACTCCGAAACGTCAGGCGAATAAAGTCCTTGTTCCAGCGATCGCTTCTTCTTCTGATCAACTAGTTCTTGGAACTCGCGTCTTCGCTTGTATCGCCAACTTAAAAATTAATTTTCTCTAAAACAGACGTGGTACGAATTATAAAATTTTTTAAAATGAACATCAACATTAAGGTGTAGCGGTAATAACACATTTTATGACAGTTGTTTACGCTTGTTCTAAATTTACAACAGGGATAGAATTTCTTAATCTTGTTGAGGAACATCATGCTTGGACAGTATACTGTTTCTGAAGAACCTTAAATAATTAGGGTGCAGCACGTCGAACTGAAATAAATTCAGCGAATGTCTCTGGACTTATGGAAGCAGCAAGGAATACGCACGTGTAAGTAGTACCCTACAGCTAAAAATCTTGACTACTTCACATAGTTTGAAATGGCGAAAGTAGTTTAGGTTACTATCTACATACCAGTATACTTTGACCAGATGGCATACGCTATAGGTTAGGTCTGTTTATCTTGTTGTCTGATTGTCATGAAACGCACGTTTTACATACAAAGGTGTACTAAGGGCTCATTTTGTTTCAACTTGTGAACGTTCGCAAGCTAGGTGACATTGTTCGTTTGACCGAGAATCCCCTAATTCCTAATATGACTTGCATGAAACACATTAATCTACATGCAGGGGCCCAATTGCCGAAACTTTGCTTTCATGCACTGAACACTTGATAAAGTCTAGCTGAAGTTAAGGCCCGGTTAGCGGACTCGAGCGTATACCTATCTGCTTCAGTTCTAGACCCCTTTTGGTGAACATCTACACAAACACGTTGATAAAGGAGCCAACACAATTCCCATTCTGTGCAAGTCGGCATAGGTATGGATCATCTGGAAGAAAATATGCCTTAAAAATGAATATGCACACACCATGGAGAAGACTTTTAACGATTTTGAGTAACGAAGAAGACCCTTCAGTTGTGCTTAGTATTCTAAATGACCCGCATTCCGTGCTATATTTAAAATGTAAGTGATCCGAATAGTAAGTCTTTATGCATAGATAGGAAGAAAGTTTGGCCAAATAGTTTTCCATGACGATATAGAAGGTTAAATATCCACACTTCAAAAGTTTCGCTCTGGTTAACGAAAACGAAATAGCGAAATATCTGGTTGCAGTGAGGTATTTAAGTCTGAACCTACATGCTACAAGGCAACCATGAATTAACGCAAATATCCGTCATCTTACATTCAGAATTATAGCAATCCTCTGTGGCAAAGATCGATCAAACATTCACTTTTTACAGGTTTGTTCTAATATCCTCATTCTATACCTACGACATAATTTAAAGTATTGTCATGTAAAGTTTGTGATGTACCACTGTAGAACCTTACGGATCGACCCAGTCCCTATGACTGTCATTGCGTAAAGGGATGAAAAATTTCTTGTAATCGCACGCTGCTTCAAACAGTGTTTATGAATTCACATGCATTTCTGTCAGTCAGACCGGTGAAACATTCATGTAAATAGATTTTAAATTTGGTACGTAAAGGCTCTTGCTCCAAATTCTACCTCAATAGTGGTCATTTTGTAAACCAAGAAAGAGTCTTCCGGATGGTTGCTCCTACATAAGTTACTTGGACATCTACGGTACCCGGAAACAACTTACGCATGACCAGAGGAACCTGGCTTGCATAAAAAACTGAGTCATGCGATTATAGCAATTCCTTTACGTTACTGTTATATTTCACTGTGTGCTCCAACTTATGGTCTTGTTTTGTCCACGCTGAACTTCTGGGAGAAATCAAATCAGTCTTTGCATCTGGCTTGGTAATAGTGTTTGCGGCGGCGCATGACAGTTGCCAAAGTGTGAGAACTATTTTGCTGCCACTAAAACTTGTTGTCTCCTCTTGCAGGACATTAACACAAAGGACAAAATACTCCAGTTTTGCAAACTATTGTTTATTAGCTTTAGAACAAAACATTGCCAAGCACGGACAGTTCGGTTGATGAAAATTTTAAAACTCACTCACTTTATGGTAACAGTAATAGGGTGGGGAAAAGTAAATGGGGGGTGAATATATGGCCAGATATCAAAAGTGCAAAACAGCAAAAATTGGTTGACTTCCCTATCAAAATTAATACAATATAAGTCCGTAAAATGTGAAAGCGGACAAAAGACCCGTGCGCGTTTTGCCTACCTGGCTACCGTGCACATAGACAAACTTTCAAGTGCCTAGGGTTTCGTACTTTGTGCCGATTTTTTTTAATTATCCAAAAAACGGGATTAAGGTTGGAATGCCGACGGAGGTAAAAATGATATGGAGGTCACAGGCAGAAAGAATGACTGTTGCCTAAGACGTTAGATTATAGTCGTAGTCGTTATTAGCTTCATACAATGTCAGAAAGGTAAAGTTATCAGACAAACTTAGGATCTATGGAAACGATCGTAGCTGAAGGCTTTTCTAACGATGAACATTTTGCTGCTGATGTCTTCTGATGTCGATCTCCAGCTTAGCTAGTTGCCGAATTCGCTTGCAACTTGAGCCATCTGTTTCGATAGTTTTTGGTAGATGTATATTACACAGTGTGCTTTCGTGGGACGGTTGTCCTGGAATGTCATTTGAGGTAACTAAAAATAAAAAATTATTGAAGCAAGTGTTCATACAAAATGAGGATCTTTGACTGATATATGCCTCTTGATCAATTTATTACTTAAAAATATCCGTGTTATGACATTTTGCTACTAGAGACTAAATGTTTATACCCCCTTCTTTATAGTACTCAGAGAGGACACTCATAAATATCCTTTTTACATGGCCTTAATGGACATATATTATTATCGTTGGGTAACAGTGAAATAAAATAGCTATGTTGTTTGTTTGAAGACAGCTTCGGCACGTCCTGATTCTAGGGTGTATGTTCTATCATTAATAATCCGTCGTATTCCCACATTACTTATATCAGAAATACTATGTATCAAATCAGTTAGCAGCTGTCTAGCTACTAATTTTACTATCCGTTGCATGTTGGCTAGACACAAATATTGCTTTGCCATCTTAATTTCATGGATTTTTGGACAATCGTGGCAGCATATTTCAAGCATCCCTTACATATTTGTTGTACCTTATCCTACTCAAAACGTTAAATCAAACTAAGTTTATATGTGTTTTTACCGTGGTTCTGCTTCCTTTTTAAAGTTTGAATTCCTATATTCTGTCTTGCATAATTTCATTAGCATAAATCCGGATTTTTCATATTTTGATGACATGCAATTTAAACACCCCTCGTTTACCAAACAAAATGCATGCACATGCGGCCAAGGAGTGCAGCGTTCAGCAGCTTGGAAATTTTCAAGACAACATATTTTTGGTTTTTCCCGAAAGTATCGTATATTTCTCTAATTATCCGGCCACTAAAGATAGTCATTTTTGAAAAACGGCATTCTATTCCTAAATATTTTAATTAGTCAAAATCACAATCGTCCATAAGCTCATGAATAATCATTTAGCTACTGGTCAGATAATTACATAAGTGGTTTCACCCCGTAATGATCGTCATTTTAACACTACCAACGTTCTAGCACTCAACGACAGGCTACTTTTGACGTTTATACATTGTTCACTTTATTGCTATGATCTCATGGAGGTGACATCACAAAGCCAACATCTCTTTGTTTCAATTTAATCGTCCATGCTTGCCCATTGATCATTTCGTGTTCAAAAAGGAATAGTTTTGGCCTTCAAAAACATAACGTCAAACGGTTCAAATATAATGCCCACTTAATAATCTGTTCGAATGTATCGGCGTAGGAAACATGCCACCAACAGTTTGCGTAAACCGGAATCCGAGATTTATTCCGCCATATTACCATAAGACCATAACATTAAAGGTCATACTGGCATCAAAAATGGGCCGGAGTGATCAGTTTCGCCCTCCTTGTCAGCATCGGGTAATCGTCTGGCCGCCATTTTAGAAAATGGTTTAAAAAGGTTGACCGTTAGTCTTATTGTGACAAACTGCTTTCGTTTTATAGAAAATTAAATAAATAAGTCCGAAGTAACTGCAGGATTTTCGTGACAGTTACAACTGCATAAGTGGCAACTGTGACTCAGAAAGATGCCAGAAATAATTACATTTTTACGGTTTGATTAAGAACCGAAAAACCCTTCATCCGTACGTTTCATGAGATAAGGAGACCAATTTAATATGACTATAGAACAGTTAAAAGCATCATGAAAAACATAAAACCAGTATTCAAGGATTTATTTCACGGTGTAATTCAATGATCGAATTCGATACAAACTTTATTTAGTCTGTCTAACCTTAGATAATAAAACGCGAGCCTGACGTTTTTGGGCTTTGTGCAGTTAGCGCTTTTAGGTTAATTTCGCTAACATTTCTGAGAATACCTGCGCATGTCTGATGAAGATCTAAATCGTTGATTGATATCGATGAGGCAATAAGTAAAACAAATCAGAAAAACAATTCTAGTAAAAATTAATATCCAACGAACTAAAAGCCGTGCGGAAAATGAATAGAGATGCGCTTTAGGCTTATTGTATGGTAGTTTATTCTTTTAGATCTCTAGGACGCTCACTTATTACTTTCTACTTTTAGTTACATACTAAACACTTCGAATTTTTTGACAGAATTTTAGTTGAGGCTAAGTAGGCACAAATGTAGATGTCTTAGGATGATTATAAACGCACTTTATACTATAGTTGAAAACGGAAACCGCTTCCTGAAGTCTGAAATCATTTCCTAGATCGCAAATAAAGATCTGTAGCAAGGATAGCCGTTACGTCAAAATAAAGATAAAAATAAACGTAAAAAATCTCCTTACAAATAACAAGACAAATTCTGGAGTGTTGAGGTTCATAAAATTTTCCTATCTGCTGCCGACAGTATTTATTCTAATGAACCCTGACTTATGGAATTACGTTTTATTCTTCGTTGGATCCGACATCATAAGTATAAATGAGTTCTTCAAACCTACGCCAAAGATGTCTGAAACAAGCCTTTCTGTTTTTTCTGAAACGGATAAAATGCTCGTAGGCTCACATTCTACGACATGGGTTAGGCTGTTTGACAAAAAACGTCATTTCAATAAGATAAAACCAGATGCTTTACATGTTTTTGAATAGAAAAAGGTCTTTTTGTTTTAGGCATAATACACATGTCATTATTTGACAGACACCGACTCTGGATTTTGAACGTGATTCGTTTTTAGCAAATCTTACAGGAATGTGCTTGTCGTACGTACGTTTAACGTGTTCTTAGAAAAAAGCTTGCCGGCTACTAACATACAGTAAAAAGAATCAGAAATCTTGCAGCATTTATGCTGTTGACATTGCTGCTCATTATTCTAGACCGCATATGGTTAAAATATATTTATTCCGTGGGCTCTGTCTATTTTACCAAATGCATGAATGTATCTAAACTGCTTATATCATACAAATGATGCCTGTGGCAGAACAATGTGGTGGTTGTTCATCACTCCACAGTTATTATGTATGGAACTATCGTTTGTCGCAAAGAGCCATCAGTAGACCAAAAGCCATGTTCTTGGTCTTTTTGAAAGCATTTAACCTGAACATTACAAAAAGTAGTATTTGCAATTTAAATCTAATTTCAACTCAACATAATATTCTGCTTTGCTTTTTTTTATACCTTTGACCGGCTTGTTGCCCTATTCTTTGAAAATGACAGTCTTTTGGAAAATGTACACCAACCGGCTACTTTGAATGCGTAATGTCCGTTTTACCTTTCTGCATTAATCATATTTACGCGTTGTTTAATATTATACAGTACGCAATATTGTAAGTGCTGGTGTCTATAAATATCGGTTGACATTTTAAGTGTATCTTTGGGTAATCAAGGACATAAGAAAAGCCTAAATCCTGATGCAAATAACCAAAGATTTTTGAATAAATGATCTAATAGCTGAGCTAGATTTCGGTTTGGCATATTTCCGTCTATACTTGATTTTGGTACGAAATGCAGTTGCGTTTGTATGTTGATTATAGACAATTAGGTTTACGTAAATTTATTTGCGTTCTACGGAAGAATGCACGAATTCACGCTTTTGTGTTCCTACAGGATAGAAGCTATGATTGATATTAAAAAATTGAAATCCCTTTTACTATTAAACGCGACCTTGTATTTAATTCAAAACGAGAGCTATAGCAGCATAATAACGTTTGTTCCTAAAATAAAGCCATAAATCTTTTTGATTACGGTTTATCATGTTGAATATCTTACGTTCCAAAGGATGCAAGTTGTGCTGTATGTCGTAACACAAATACTGATAAACTCAAAGCAGCTAGACCTGTTAATAATAGCACACCTATTTGGAAATATCCCATAATTTAGAATTTTTCAAAAACACGCCATCACCTTTTACATATGAAGCGTAACGCATGGTGTAATTTTTTAAAATTAAGTTAAGTGAATAATCCGTTTATTCTTTCTATACAGGGAGAAAAAATAAAATCAAAACACTCGTTTAATTAGTGGTCATTTTCTTCACGCTTTGGACAACTACATGTAGGTGTAATTAATACTTTGTTAAAGACAGTGTTTAACGACACGTCAATCAATTATTTGATGTCACTCAACAAATCACACTCAAAGGGTCGCACAAATGTTTATGGGTACTGACTTTATGTATATTTTCATCTTTGCCTGTACATTTTTATTTTAGCTATCACTTGGGGTTTTCATACCCAAAAGATACTAGGAATATGATAAAACGGCAACATAGTGATTAAATAAATAGGCCGCTTCGCCTTTGGCTAACATTTCGAATGTTTCTAGTTCGTATGCGCATACCAATATGAATTTTCAACATCAATTAATAAGTATGCGAAAGGAAACCCGTTTTAGGGTACGATGCTACCAAGGAGGAGGTATACCAGCTTAGTCAGGACTATAGGCTTTTGGCGTTCCGAAAGGATACACGAACCTGACACCTCAGAAACCTTAGTTTTGTATTGCGTAGCAACATGTCTGCGAGTGTTTGTTCTTGAAAGTTTCAATATTTTACTTTTTAAACTTATAAATAATAATTATTCGCCCATTGTTCGAATAACGTGACTACAAACGTCAAACGTCCCCAAACCTTAAAATTGTTCGTCGCAGATTTTGAAAAGTTCCTGACTTATCACATTATTCATTTTCTCTTTTATTCAAGCGAGAAAGGGTGTCCTCGTGAATGACATCAGCTGAAATATCGTCAGAAAACTTGTTTTTTGATTTACCTTCTTTTTGCTTTTTATCAGAATTTGTCTCATTGGATTTGCTTGTAGCCATTTAAGAATTAGCATGACTGGGCAGCAAGACAGTGTTTGGAATTTTAAATCCTTTTTCTATTTTTTCACTACCAAGCAAACGTAACCGTGCAGTACTTTGTCCTTCCACCCAAAAAAAACTTTCCTGCTCTGCAATTTAGTATCTTATTTCCAATGTCTACTAGGGGTTTTAGGGTCGCCCAAAATCGAACAAGAAGCTATAAACATTGACATCTTTAGACGGTTAGTCATTATGGCATAACAAACTGTGTAAATATTCAATTAAAGTTTACTGTCTTTTTAGTATTAACACATTTTCTTATAAGGTAACTCGAAAACAAAAAAGCCGTACACTTCGGTCCAAATTATTTTTAAGCTTGAGCATAGGATGCTTCAAGTCATCAAGTTTTCCATTATGGCTCACGTTAGCTTTTGCTTAAAAAACACAGACAATACATGCTTAAAAATATTTTCAACTACTTTAACTTATTTTTTGTGCTGCGATTTATATGCTATATATTTAACTATTGCGTCTTACAAGCATTTACTGCTATAGAACTGAACAGTTTCCGAAGAAATAAAAGGTGGCCTTATGGCTAGTTAGCAAAGTTCGGCATTACTGTGCCAGGCAATTAGTACATCCTACTGAACTATGTAATTTGAAAACAACACCGAGGTAAGATGGCGTTAGCACAATAAACTGAAATAAATTCAAAATCATGTTTGGATATTTAAGGGCTGCGTTATTTGCGTTGTTTTTTGCCAAAATCGGACGCTAGAGCAAACTGTTGCATCTGTCTCGGTGGTCTGAAACCAGTAATGACATTAGAAATTCAAATTTATTTAATTTGTTCTCTCTTAAATCCCTTTTATTTTATGTGTTTGTCATGAATATGAACACATTCATCTAAAACCTATTCTCCGTGTTTGGTCTGCAAGTCAAAACCCAATATCTTGCCTCATTTTATAAACACTTTGGAAAGTCCCAAATGCCATAGAAAGAAACGCTGGATTGGATATCGGACGCAAAACGATTTTTTAACATTTGTATATTTAACCAATCGTCCGTGACGATGAATGCTCCGTTGTGAATTTGACGGACAGTAATGTCATGGAAGTTTGTATGGCTTGCATTTTCGCAAAAATATTAATCCTACGTCAACTCAATTGTTTTTAACTATTCTTCGCCAATGTCATATACTTACTTGCTTTTTAGTTAACCTCTATCCGTTCCAATTAGCATCATTTGTTTTGCGCTAGGGATAAGGCATCACTAGGAAAAATGTCCCAAATTGATTAAAATATAAATAACGCCATTAAAGTCACTAAGTTTTTAAGGGTCTACTGTTGAAAATATCCTGCGCCTACATGGTCATAAACAACGCAAGAATAACAAATTACAATATGAACTAAAAATAATCGCGAAAAAACATGTTTTTCTCAAGTAACCTTTGCAAAATTCAGACTAAATTCTATCCTTTTTATGGTTAACGTAGGTAGAATTCTAATTTGTCAACGCTTAATAGGCAATTCTTGCTGTTTTAGATTGGAAGACTCGATCATCGCATTGACGCCCCCATCAAAACTTATGTTCTGGCTACTGAAGAATAATTCAGTTTCCAAAATTACCGAAAAGGAGAAAGGGACAAAGGGCCACTTCAAACCCATGATACTACGGTCCTTCTATCCATCAGATGATGACTCAGTAATTCATAATGTGGAGAAGACTAGCGCAGCAATGTCTCGGTTAATGCAGAAATCCCACTACAATAGATATTATTTGTCTAACGTCTGTCCCCTCTCCAAGTTCTACGTCCTCACTCTCGCCCACATTCGATTGATATTCTTTATTCTCGACTGCTTTGTCATTGTCTTCCGTTTCTATAACACATATATCGTACTTAAGGAGATCTTGATTGGTAAAAGTGTGGTCATTGACGCCTCCAACTACCTAACTGTCATGACATCCGCATCTAGGAACGTTGATGACGATGATGCTGGAAGGTTGAACGCAAATCGAAGCAGCAAAAATTGTATTGATGGGCGGATGTACAAAGAGGTCGTTGATTCGTATCCTCTTTCAAATGAGACATACATGCATGCTTTGCCAGAAGAAGCATTCTACTACTGTGGACATCACTCTAGTCCGAAAGCACAGGTAAGATAAAATGTTTGCTTATCGAAGCATTTCCATATCATCCTTCGTAATTTTTCCTAGTATATTGCACTGATAATACAGTAGTTATTCATGATCTAATACAAAAAAGTTTTTGCTTTAATGATTTGCACTTAAGGTCACTAAAACAAGAGACCTGCCTGTGTTTATTCAAAGACCTATTATATAATCTAAACACGATTTAATTAAGCAGCCTATTTTAGTCTATTTTTGGTCATTTGGGATGGATAGAAAACTCAAGGATCAGCGTCAGGAGTTCCTCATAAGATCAACTTTGTACCTAATTGGATGTCTATTTACGCGTACTGGCGTTCTAAGTCCATGAAGACCAATAAATAATGTAAAAACTGCAACATGCCTTCACAAAAATTAGAGACTGGGTTTCAAGTCACGTTAAAATTCTCCAAAAGTCAAAAGACGAAATTGTACCCGTTCGGAGTTTTTGGTGCTTATTGCTGATTTCCGCTAACGTTTGACGTTTCGCTACGTATTTGACCCAATGTAAAAAAACAAATTTAGCCCTCAAAACACACTGCTCCTATTTGCAACATGCTTTTGCGAGGGTTGAAACCTATCTTATTTGTTACTTGCGTTTTCAGCTTGTACATAAAAACGAAAGACTATGCGAGCAGCAAGTATTTTGTATTGACGATTGCACACATTTGCACATATTACATTAAAATCAAGACGAATTATTGTTTTGGAAAATCCTTCTTAACGCACTTCGGTGTGTCATCGCAGTTATAACGGCTGAGACGCTCTTGCGCTTAAATATTTGCTATATAAATTTAGTAAAGTTGTAAGTAGTAACCTAAACTGGCAATTATTGAAACACCGTGAAAAGACGCTGTAGAACAAAGAAGCGAGCATCTAGTCTTTAAAATTTTGACACCATGTCCCAAGTAAGTATTTTCGAATCAATGCAAAATATCAATTTACACAGAGGCAGCAATAAAGCGAGCTATAAGCTTTGAAATAAGCAAACTGTGAGCAATATATTGAAATATATTTTTCCCAAGTCATAAAGTACCGCTTCAAGGAAACCAAACTGTCGTTGCCTCCCTTAGTTCTTTTCTCCCGCATACATTTGTTGGGCTCGTCGAGGCTTTATTTAATCTCAATTCTCCTCTATTATTTTAAAGTCAAACTAGGACTTTAAAGATTAAAACATTCAACACACTTCAAACCACTGCAGAGTGTCGATATATGCTCTTACCGATGCTTACTCCTTCTGATCATGCTGACCTCTGAGCAATAATTACTGCCAAGTCAAAACAAAATGTGTGAAGGCAGAAATTCTGTCATAAAAATGAAGTTTTGCGATTTTCGAAGATTTACCATAATGTAAGGGAATTGGCTATATTTTGAAGAATTTCAAACGGTTCATTATTCAAAAAAGGGCAAAATAGCCGCAAAGGTTACAGTTTAGACACGTTTTATCCATTCAGTCGTTTGTCTATTGACTGCGAATAAATTCTTACCCAGCGAAAATTAGTTACTGACTTTGAAATGTTACATTGCGCTATGGTTAGAACTTGATCTGAGTTTGGCCTCTTTCCGGTGATCTAGATGATTACGTGTTTTAACTCTCAGGCGCATTTTGTGAACAGAGTTAATAAATATTAAAATATATGTTTACTCAGATCTTTTATTTACACAAAGGCCATTAAAGTCAGTTTATTTACATTGTTTAAAACCAAAATCTCCCTCTGGTGACTCATTTTGAGGTTCACTAATTTTCGGGTTAGTCAAAGGCCAGTTGGAAAGAAAATTTTAAAATTTGAGCAGAAATATTTTTAGTTTTGGTTGTTGGCCATATTTACAGATGTAGTTGTTTTTTGGGATTCTAAAAGGTATAAATGAAAGTTTGTATATAGCACAAGAACACATTTTGCTTAATCTAACTATTCATCAGAATATATTATCATTGAATCATGAAAAGAGAGTAAATTTATGTGTTTGATGAAATGCCAAATTAAATCTTTACCACTATAAGGGATAGAAATGCGATTTTTCTGTGGGAAGTACAATTTTTATGGCAGTTGGTAATCATATATTTTCTGTCACCCGGTTTTAAAACGTTCCGCATTCGTAAGAAAAATATAATGAATGACGGGCAGTAAAATGGAGATCCATGTCACGTAGATATACATTGTTTGTCCAAATAATTATAAAATCCCTGGGGATGGGATATGTAGTTGGTTGCCAAAATCAAAACACGATAGGTGGCCCCTTATGAAGAAAAACATATAAGGCCCTTCAGATATAATTCAGGCGTAATTGCTGATGTCTCATCTCAACGGCAGGTAAGTTTAAAATCATGTTTAACACGTAATGGAAAATATTTTGTTATGCCGAATGCAATGCAAGAATGAGCCAGCGGAATTTGGGCATCTGTTTTTAACAAAAAGGGCATTATTTTATTTTAAATTTCTGATTCCAGCGAAAACTGTGCAAAGACAAAAAGATTCGTACCAAAGTACTCTCAAGAACAAGCAACGTAATTTTCTTGATTTTAGCCTTGTGAGTAGTCCATCAAAAGTTCTTCGCAGTGTGTTGTATGTACGTGTATGTATGCATGTTCACAGAGTCTTTTTGGAAGTTTTGGAAGTGTTTACGAATAAGTAGTCAACATATTGGCTTCAAAAGAGACTATCTTCAAGCTTAACTTTATAGGCCATTTTGTATTAATTCACTGTTGTCATTTACAGCAATCTTTATATACGTTAGTGCAGCACTGTACCATAAAAGAATTTTTCATAAACGACGGTTAAGATAGGTTGTGTAAGCCCACTATATTTACTATTATAACTACTTACTTTAGGCTTACTATGCCTTGATTAGTTTGTCAATTCATAGCTACAGGGAGCTATCCTTTGAATCTTACCTACCACACCAATATAACCACATGAACTGAATTGTTTCAGTATGATCTTTTAAGTGTTAAATTAGGTAATCTGAGGTAGCGTTTGGTTTTTGTTCCCCTCTGCTTAATCCGTTCCCTTCAAAAGAGTAGCCATGCCCTCTTGTATGAGGTTGATACCCATCGTACAACAGGTGCTGTAAGGACCGTCGGCTACGTCTTGGTTTACCTTGCGTCGGTTAAGTCACAAACGTTCAGGTTCCAAGATATCTCCAAACGGTGACTTTTGCAAGAATGGTTGTGCATTTTCCCTCGCATATCCAATAAGCGGACAAGTAAATTCAATCAAGTTTATGTATAAAAAATTACTTGCAAGTGGTCACTAAGTTGCGTTCAGGCAAGGGCCCTTCAAGTCACCTGTTCGCAAGGCTAGTGGATCGGATATGCTTCCACAGTAAGCGACAAGGAAATTTCCCACGGTTGCTTTAGGCGAACGCTGTCCAGGCAAAGCCACAGACAATATTGGACTCCGTCTACGTTGGCCCATATTGATCGGCGCTACACCGGAGCTCTTAAAGCTTTTCTCTGGCATTGACTGCTCTGGAATACATATACTTCGGTATCCGACCTCAATGCTTGCTGGAGTATTGACACTTTGCCGCACTTGATAGCAGCCCTCTTGCTTGGCAGTATTCTATAATCTTCTTCGAGTTTTTAGCTAAGGTCATTTCCTTTGCGCTGGTCAGAAAATCAAGCTGCGGTTTTTTTACTTTTCTGTGACCTGCAGCCGATTGTCTGTATTTTAGAAGGAAAAAACAAGCATTATCAGCAACCCCGTTTACAACAGCGTTTCATTATTGTGCATAAATTCTTCACATAAATACTTGTTATCCTTAATTGTTTATTTCGCTGCAGTCAGTTTACTTTTTATGAAGACATAAACAGGCGTTTATACCTACGTTATTTGGTTTTTTCCTTGTTTGTTATGCCGTGCTTCTATAGCTTCACTAATACTCATGTGCATTACTACATCTCGTGGCAAATTTTCGCAGTTACAATAGAGAGCACTTAGCGTTCTTCTTTCCTATTGTTTGTTTGTTTCACTGGTTCTTGATCTGTCGCAAATTTGCAAGTAACGGACTACTAACTTACATTTTACTTTTTGTAGATTTCTTTTGTTTATTTTTTAACTAACGCGCTCGTTCTCGTTGCTATATATAGGCGTAGAAAAAGAAGCCCAGCGGAAGTCTATCCACGTTTAAATGTTATTACATGTATTTCGCTCCCCCTTCGCTGCGATGCCCCAATCGAAAAACCCTATTACCACCATTTCAGTATTACAGGAGCCTGAGGTTAGTGGTTGAGAAGGAGGGTTACACAACCTAGCGTTGCCAAAGACAAAGTAGTAGGCTTCTTGACCTTGAATTAAGCATTTTAATTTTATGTCTGATTCCTTCTACTCGTTGCCTTACCAGATTGCACCAAGCGTACTTTTGAAGGAAAACTTGATATCCACGTTTAACGTCAAGTAAACAAACTCAGGTGCTAGTAGTTATAGTCGAACATAACGTCCGTAATATCAGCCAAAAAACGAAACTTACTTCATTCATGTATACATCTGGCATCATTGATCAGCCCTCGTTCATATTCCAATGCAAACTTATAGGACGGACCTAAAAAACATAACACAAATTAAAGAATTTTTTGCGAGTAAATGTCCGTCAAAACCTCTTTGGATTTCGACTGCAGAAACATACATCTTAGTGTCCTTTGAATTATTTGAAGTCCAGCTTTTCTGCAATGCAATCGATTATTTATTGAGGACTCTTGCCACATTATAATCAATTTACATTTCAGAAAGCGACTTTAATTGGCATTGCAATACAACAGTCACGCACTTTTTCGAAATAAATAACAAGCCTGAATTTAAAATCTAGGAAACTGTTTCGATTGCTTTAGCGCCAAAGAACGTCCTTTAATCTCCTCGAGGATTAATCGTTTGCTTTGCGTAAATCATATGAAATAAAAATTCGCAGGCTCCGTCTGAAAGTTGACATAAATCTTGGGACAAAAATCCATCACATTTATTTTGAATGATTTGCGTCGATCTAGAAATTCCCTTTTGCCCAACTGTGAATTATTTGAAATCTGCCAAAACACCTATAGATCTAGCAATTAGTTTCTGAGATTAAAAATCCTTTATCTAAAAACCAAGGCGCCTGCCAGGAGTGAAATGGGAAACGACGCGGACCCATCAATCAAATCAACGCCTTACACTCCCGTCGTTCGGGGGCAGAATATCGGCGAAACATGTGCTTTGGCTTTTGTTGTCAGTATAACAAATCATAAAAAAGAAAGGACGTGTGTTAGCTTAAGTGGAAGGGAGTTACAGATCAATATTCATGCCCTATGTGAGTGACCGTAGCTGCAATGCATGGTAATTATATGTTACTATTTGTTTCTGTTTCAATAAAGGAGTATTTAATGGCCTATTATTATGACTAAAAGATATAATTAAGTGTACTGTTTATTTAGAGTGTACAGATTACCAAGCCTATCATTTAGTCTTTTCGGGATTTGCACAGTTGAATATTCGCCAAATTGTCACGCCTCATGTGTGTGACTCACCATGATGCGAAACGTAGTCTTATGGTTTTCGGCTTACATACCCATTCCCGCTTCAACTCCATAACTACTGCAAAAAACCGGCACCACGGTGTACTCCTATAAACTCATGGGCAACGCGCTCGTGGTCCTACATATCCTATATTTCCAGTGAACTGAATGACGCAAAACATTTTAGGCAGGAAAGATATTTGACACTCTACATTTCCCAAATTATGATTAAAAGGCTCGTCACAGAGTTGGATAGGTAACTGCCGGTCTGCCAATGCAAATGTTTTCCCTTTAGCATTCAGACTTATATTGGTCCAATCAGTAACCTCGGCATAATATAAGGCCACCTTGGCAGTAAATAAAATATAAGCCTGTTCAAATGTCGGCTAATAAGGCATAACTTTTAACTAAAAATTCTAAACTATAAGCGTTTTACACTGCGGAATTTAAATTCAAACTAACAAGGTCCTGAAAAAGTTGTGGCATAAAAATTAATAAGGAAGGCAACGTAGATCACAAAATATTACGAAATTCACAAATACATGGTTGATTTGCCAGCTTATCTCGTGTTTTTAAAATTGCAAAATATTAAATAGTTGACTTTTTCACAAAGGGAGGCATGGTTTAATTTGCACAGTATTCGCTATTAGTTGGTAAATAAGACGACTTCTAAAAAGTGATCCCAAACGTTAGTCTATTACAAATCGCCTATTTGAGACTATAACTGGACAGAAAGGAAGCAAATGTATTGTATGAGGGAAAAAAAGCAAAGAAAAGTAGATGCAAAAACAGCGGTTGTTGGTAGATTTTTCTAGAAAATGTAAATAATTTTCATTCGCGTCAAAAATAAAAATGAAAACTGCTCACGGTTATTCCTCACATATAATGATTAGCCAAAAATTAAATCGTTCATCCTCTGAGGATTTTTCTTGTTTTATCTTGAAAGTAATTCCGACGGGAGCGGGGTCAGAATACTAACAGGAGTAAAAATGGCATGGAGACTGCAGACAGAGACGCTTACAGTTTTTTTTAAGTGAAGTGGCTTTATACTCCGTCAGAGCGACAAATGTGAATACTATCATACAACACAATGATGCTAGTTCTACGGTTATGGATATGGCCGTTTGCCACCCTTCCCGCAAGAGCGACGTGTGCTTTTCGGCTCCTTCCCCGTGGGACTGCTCTGTTGTATGTGTGATTCGAGCCGGAGACAATCACGGTGCGCAAGCGCCGTGGCTTGGATGGTTGCCGACTGACGCCTCAATTCGGTCTACGCAGTCTGCTTACTTGTGTGTGTGTGCGTGTGTTTGTGTGGAGTGGCGAACTAGTGGGCTGAGAGACAGGCTGCGATTGCTCCTTCTTAACGTGGCTTTTCATACTCTTACGCGTGTGAGAAGTGTGTGCATACTTAATGGGTAGTGCCTCTCATTCGATGACTGACTGGTTGTCCAGCCTTTGAAAATTGATGGTCCAGGCCAAATGCAGGACTGTCTGTCACTCTTTCAGGCCTTAAGCCTTGTGAGCGTCTGATACGCCATGATCAAATAAACCACGGCTCTCTCAGCCCCATGTGCGCTGGAAGTTCTCTGAAACCTGGTTCCCTGTTGGTGGATGCGCTTTCGCTCATGCTGGGTATACAGGTCGTGTACACGGTTGTCCAGTGGTTTGTGTCATACCGCTCATTCTGACCGATCATTATTGCCGGCTAAAATTACAGTCTGATGTTTGTTGCGGACCAGAGGGTGTGGTGGTACATCTATGTGCGTGTCCGGCCGTGCCAGTTACCTGCACTCTCTCCTTCTCCGTTCTTCTTAACTATGTCTTGACACCGTGTCCACATGAGGAGGAGGAGGAGAAGAGTGTGCGGTGGATTCTGCGGAAGTCGCCGTACCTACTCCCACCTTGTTGTGATACATCGCTGGAATCGGCGGTCAAACTGTCATTTCACAGTTGACACCACTGAGTCTCTACGGAGACGTTTTCATTGGGAATTTACAGGTCTTCCAATCGCATCGCCTTGTTGTGGAGCACACAGTGGGCATTGTTGGTTATGACAATCAAACTGCACTGTCGTGAATATCTTCCTGCCGACTGTATCTATGGTCGACCTCCAACTTAGCTGCTTTCCGCACTTGCTTATGACTTAAACTATAAGGGTCAATATACGTAAATATTGGAATCGGGACACCTTGTTTTCATGAGATGATCGTCCTAAATATGAACACCTGGATCTTCTTTGCAGCCTTGAATAAAAATAAAAAACTTATCCAGAATAAGGATCTTTCATTAGTACACACTTTGACATACAAAAACTTCCTCTTATCAGTTTCCTGTTGCAAAAATACAGCACTGTTCTAAATTTTGTCAACGCAGTCTAAATCGTAACATTCTCTTCCTAATTGTTCAGCAAAGGAACATTGACAAAGGTTTTCTGTTTACAAACTTTACAGGCATATGAAACTTTTGAGTGTTCGACAAACAATATCGCCACTCCGTCTGCTTGAGGACCTTCCTGGTTGGCCTGCCACCGTTGGCCTTGTTCCTTTACTATAAATTTATCATAGTGTCATTCTACTAAACTCGAAATTGCCTGTTAACGATTCATAAGGCAAACATTTGGCTACCTGATAGAAAAACTTGGCCACATATCGCCAGTACTTCTCTGTTCAGTACAGCAGATGACGGTTAGATGAAACTATTGCAGCATTTTAGCACGCGTACTCATAATTGGTAACCCCGGAATCTGATGATGAATTCGCTCCATTTTTCTCCAAAACTATTACCTCTCATCTGATATCTAACTTAAATTACATTTAAGTAAATCTTATATTTTTTCCACAACGAACAATGTATGTTTTCCGCATATTTTGGCGTTCTGTCGAAAAAACTAGTAGTTAGTAATAAACCGTGACCTCCGGCACTCGGCGGCATAATTGACAACCTTGATATAAGACTTGCTTTTATCTAAAATGCCATTTTATATTTTCTTGGAGCAGCCTTCAAATAAAACATTTTTATAAAAGGTTTCTTGCTCTTCGAGTACACCCAATAAATAAAGGTGACGATGCTCGCCGTAATCCTTGTCACTAAGTCAGGTTCTGAATTTGATAATCCGTTATTTACAAGCATATCGCTCATTATAATCCTTTTCTGCCTGACCAACATCTGATCATATAAATTCCTTCTGAAACATTTAAAAATCTAATGTTCCATTACTATTTTAAATTGTCAAGGAAACAATCGCAATCCTTTTTACATTTTCAGACAATCTCTATTGTCGGGGACTTCCAAACTTACTTTCCTTTCCATAAAGCATAAGATTTGGGTTAGGTTACGTTTGCGTTTCTGCCCTAAGCCAAAAATGTAGACAAAACAAATAAGAAGCTCGCTCGCAGGAAGCCGCCAAACGGATAAGCATGCGAAAGTTAAATTCGACAATGTTTTTAATGAATGAAATAAGTGTTTCGTAGCTTAAAGATAAATCTTCCCTAAGCGGTTGTGATTGCACGCATTGTTGTTGCAAAAGTTGATGTAGGAACAAGAAAAGCCAAAATATTCGTAACAGGGGCAGTTAGAATCCATCTGCATTAAGCAGTTGAACTAAGGGTTTACTCTGAAAATGACCAACAATCACCACGTTTGCTTTTCCAACAAAATCGCAAGTATCACCTTTCACGTCTACCTGTTTATCCAATTAGCAAATTTTAAACATATACGAAAATGTCGCTTTTTATAGAATACATAATTGAAAAATAGCATCTCCTCATCCTGTAATACTTTAAATATAGTGGGACCGGATAGTTTATCCGCGGGTTTAAAATTCGGCAATTAATGTTACACAATGCTAAATTTATTTTCAAAAAGTACATAAAGACACAAGTAACTAATCTTCGTTCTTGGTACGTCTTTGATTGGCTCACTTTACGTGGCAGTGGCATTGATGTTTTTTTAAACTCAACCTGAAATACCCTTAATGCATTTTGCATTTCAGATTTGGTTTTTGCCTAACTTATTCTAGTCTTTTTGGTGTAGTTTAAATCGATAGAACCTAGTGTTGCTGAGTCACCAAGAGTTTTTTATAATTTTTGAGAAGCACTCAGTGGAGGTAAAGGTGTATGGCCTGTTAATAAGACGAAAAGTCCTCCTTTATGTGCCAAATGATGTGAAGACATACTTTGTTAAAACACGAAATCTAATTAACCCATCCACTTTCTAACGAGAGATAAATTATTCAAAACTGTCATAGAACTTTCCCCACTGACATTTTATTAGTTAAAGTCAAATAGATCTTGTAACTTGCCGTTTTCTGGTTGCTTACCTGGTATTTACTTGAATAGAATTCTCCACATAAATTAGGATCTCAGATTTCAAATCTCCCACAGCCAGTAATCGTGGCAATTGGATGGCGACAGGTATGATGTCGCTTTATCTTAGTAGGCCAACACGTCTGGGACTATGTAGCACTTTTCTATTCGAGGTCTTATTTAATGACCAACGCCCAATCACATGCGATAGGTTTCCTCTTGAGAGGTATGTTAAGGACGTTTGTCTTTTAGCATTGTACGTACTATTTTCAGTGAAATATTGGCTTTACCCGATCGACTCAGAAGAGTTTTTAGAACTCTCTAAAAGCTTCTATATTTCCAGTCACCTTCCATTCATACATTTCAAAACTGATGGCGGGCTATTGGTCACCGACCAACTCTTCGTCAGGCATTTCGTTCATCCACTTGGGAACGTTTTCTGAAAATTATCCTGTCTGTAATGTGCAGAATTATGCAGAGTCACGTTATCCGTTAATTTAAGTTAAGCATGCCAAATTCTACAGCAGCTGTCTCTTTTAGATCTATTGTCTTAGAAACTTGCAAACATTAACGGAATTAGTAAAAGAAAAAGTGGAAGAGGATAAAATTGGTAAAGATAGTGTTGCGTCATCAAAAACATCAAAGACTGAGCTTTCACAAAGTGCTTCTTAGAGAAATTTGTCTTTTGCACAAGCTGAGGTACTGAATTTTCTGAATGCTGTGGGATTTCATGAACTTCAAGCATTGCGACCTATGAGGTTTTGATTTTTTACGGCTGACATATCACGTTGGAATGACAGTCCATATTGACGGTAAATTACGGATTCAGAAGCCTGTGCTTGTGTGCAAAATATCATGTGTCCGATTTATGGGACGAAAACTCTCTTCGGTTTTGTAATGGGCAAAACTGAATGCAAGAAAATCTTTTCTCTTCAAATATTTTAACATTCTTCGGATAGCTTCATGTAACTAAGAATATCTTGGTGATTTTTCAAGGGTTAAGTCATGTTTCCTTCTATTGTTCGTCGTAGCCCATTCCAATGTAGTTGGTCTCTAAGATTCTTATTTGATCACGCTAATGACCTCGGTAATGCAGTTGAGGTGGACTTTCTTAAAATGTAAATGGAAATTTGGTGTGAACAAGACACAATAGACTTAAATACACGCTCATTTGTGAAGCATTAATAAGACTATTTTGGTCCGAACATTTTGTGAATCTTTGCAGATTTAGCAATTTTAGCGAAATCACAGAACCAAAGGCAGTCTCGTACAGAGTCAAGCCCTGTTAACCTGATTGTTAGCAACGTTCTAGAGCAAACTCTTGAAAGACTGATGTTCAGGAGCTTCTTGGTCTCTAAACATACTGTGAGATCAAAAACAGAATATTAAATATGATCATGACCTAAATGTAGTTATAGAGAGAAGCTACTAATTGCCGCATTCAGCTACCTCCCTACTCTTCCTCACCGGCTTTCTTCAGCATTTTAATACAAACCAGTTAATTAATTTTGCAATTTTCCAACACAGTGAGCAATATCTTTAAAATTCCTTTGCAGCACACGGCTTTTGCTTTGTGTCAATTAAATTTTTATTGACTTCGCAAATCAAAAGTTTACTTAGTGGTTGCTTTCAGTTGAACTGAGGCTGCTGACCGCCATTTCTCTACCGGTTAATCCTCACATGACAGTCTATGAGAATTAGTTAATGAGAACTAGTCTTGTTCTTTCTAATCCCTTATTGTCAGTTATTTATCCCCAGAACATAAGAGGAAACCTGTTTAAAAAAGCAATGCAGTGGTTAAATCAAGACCTTGTGTTTTTAAATGACTGTTGAATTTCGTCAGCATGTTTTTACAAAGGTAAAAAACGAAGGAAAGGTTAGGCGTTTTTGCTATTTAACGTGATATTTCGGACATCAACAGCAGTTTGATGACATGAGGGTTTTTGCGCAACTTGCCATATATGTTCATTTCCTTATTTTTTGCTTTTGTCAATGTTAAACGGAACTTTGTGCGTTACTTCGTCATTACGTTTGCAGTTGTCTACAGAGTTCGCAGGCTAGGATGCCTAAGTCAATCACATCGCTCGCATTTTTTGCATTGCCTCCCGTCCTCGAAAAACTGCGCTTATGTTTAACTTAAAACATCAATTTAGGAGACAAAAACCTTTGACCCAAGCATAAAATCTTCAAGTTTTGGGTTCCGACAAATAGTGAATAATGAGACCAAACAGACCAGGGCTGAGCATTAAAGTCGTCGTTTTGTTTTGTTCGAACTTAATTTCATTATTTGTGTTTCGAGTTTAAATATGTTTTGGCCGCATGAATACTTGCAGTACTTTTTGTATTTAATGTTTGCTTTCACTTGGGAGACTTGATGATCGTTTTAACAACCGAGCCCAAACATTTAGAAGAATACCAGTTAAGGTAAACTTGAAGATATCTACGTTGAGAACAGCAGATTGTTTTAATAATAAGGTTGAAGTCACTCCTCACCAGGACGTTTTTGAATTATGTGTAAGAGTGATAAAGTCAAAACCGTCAATATGGCAGTGAAATAAACGTCAGTCCTGTTATATTTATTGAGGGTTTTGTGGATTTTCCGATACAGACATTAAAATATTGTTTAGAATGTGACCAGCAAAGTCCTTCACAGTTCATCGTTTGATGAAATATGGTACTCTGAGGAGATATATATTAAATACTAAAACTTTTTGACTTAAAAGATATGTTTATTAATAACGAAGAACTTGGAGGCCCTAGGTTTAGCGTGTAAAAGCCATTAAATATGAAGTTAGCGGTTTGCCGGAACATTATTCCTGGAAATATTTATCCTGCTTTTGCATATTTTCCTTATGCATAATTGGGAAAGTAATCGTCTTAAAATTTACATTAAGCAACTCAGCCGTCTACAAGTTCAGCACAGTTCATTGAAAAAGCCCATTCTCGACACCAGACAGCTGACCGGCTCGGACAGTGGTTAGGGCCTGGGAATTCGAATAATGAGTGCGGTAGAGGACTTAACGCACTTTCCTTACAACAATCCGGTGCGCTAAAAGCCATGGCTTGGAAGGTTACCAAATGATGTTTTAACTCGTACTTCGCAGCCTGCCCAACATATGTTCGTGTGAAGTGGTGGACCTGTGAACTGAGAGTCAGGCTGCAATGGCTGCTTTTTGATGTGGCCCGTATGGAGCCTGAACCATGTGTAGTGGTACGCCTAGGAGCGGCGCCTAGGACCATTCGCGTTCGCAGCTTTCTTCCGGTCTCTCCGACGTAGTTGCTTTGTCCACAACTGCACCAGATCCTGCAAACGACTCCAGACGTTTCTTGCCGTGGCAGCGTGCCGAGTACGCTGCAGCGGTGCGGAGAAATGACGCCAGCTCTCAAGTTGCAGCTCATTCGACGAGATCCGGTCACATATTCAAATTCGATGAGGTCGAAATTCTTGCAAGAGGTGACAACCGTGTGAGCCGGGAGCTACCTGAGTCATGGTTTACTGGTCCCAGTACATTTCCAAGTGCAACGACCTTCCCATTCCATACTCGGTGCTGAGACCTTGCCTAGGCGGAGTAATTGGCCACGCGCGGAGCGCGCAGGTGAACACTTTTCCCAACTCCACAGTCGGTTGATCAGATGATCGAGCAATCATCACACCAACATCCAACGCATGTGATGAAATTGCAGCAATTAACGACGCGAATGTCGGCCATCACACCACGTGCAACGATCTCTGATGAAAGGGGCAGCCGTGAATATTCATAGGTACGCGGTAGCATGGCTACTGCATCCTATAACTACTGCAGTCCTTATGCATGAACCCCCCTTATCTGCTTTTGTCTCTGGTGATGGGTTCGAGCAGGAATCCGAAACGTCATGCTTAGATGGTGCTCTGAACTGCAAAAGCCGATTCGAACATTCGCTAAGGGGTCCAAAGTTGATTTGCCGACTCCATTTATCGGAGACTATACGACATGGTATTTCTCTTTTCCGTATTGCTGATGCAGTTTGCTATTTTGAAGTTTAACTGTCTTATACAACGGTCAGCGTTTACTATTAACATGGCATGGCCAAAGGGGAGTACCCTGGGAACGGGGTCCCCAGAATGGACCTAATTTCCTCTTCCCCTTCCCAGATACTAGTCCACTGTCCGATCCTGTTAACCATCTGAGGCGGTGGTAAAACAAAAGTTACTGACAGACCCAAAATAGTCTGCTTACATATGCCATACAGGACCTAGTGATCAAGTCATACACCAAGAAACATGTTCCCTCTTGGTTGGGAGGAACATCTCCTGTGTAAATGGTGGGTTTATTTCTGGTCTGGGGAGGTGTGGCCTGACGAGGACGAGGTGCGTTGATGGGACTTATCTACTTGAGTGTTAAATCGCAGATTTTTGCGGAGACACTTATGCATGATTCCGTTCATTTGGTGGCCTTATTACCATGGGCGGTGTGTGCATTTGGGGCGGGTGTGACCTGTGCGAGTGTTGATGCCCCTGACATTGATTCGCCAGTCTCAGTATGGTGATTCGTATATGACTGATCAAGTCAATGCGTCAATGCGATAGGGCCATGTTTATGTCGAGTCCTCATTGCTGATGCAGGGGCGATGGTGGCCGTCGTCATCGCCGTCGACGCAAAGATTATGATATTGACGACAACGTTAGTGGTGAGCGAATGAGCAGTAGTGACTCTCGACGACACAGGGAGGTTGCGGTAATGGAGGTGGAGGTGTGGGCGGACTCTCGGACGGGTGATGAGATACGGCATCAGTAGAGCGTTGAGTGCAGAGAGGTCCAACGAGGTCTACACCTGCGCCGAATGTCCAATGGCATGGCAAACAAGATGGACGGGGTCGCCTTTTAAGATTATTGGTCTGCGAAATTAGAGACTTGCAAAACGTTTCTTTAACTTCGGTAGCGGCGATAATGGTTGGCCTTGTCGACTGCTGCTCCAGTCTGCACCGCTCTTCTTCCAGCCAGTCGATCATGGATTGGGTATTCCTAGGACGCCGGGTTAACTTGTAGAAAATGGACGGGAATTTTCAGAACGTCTTCACAACATCGTTTCTGCCCTTTTTGTCGAAAGACAGTCGTGACAATGCCGTCATAAAATAGACGCTTGTCATCCATTTCACGAGGTGTTCGCTATATTTTAGTTATATTTGGCACATCGTGACATGGATAAAAGGATTCCTGTTCGTTTTAGGACTCTCGCGTGTCCTCTTTTCTTTTACCTTCGCGACATCAGTATTCCGCTGAGGCAGCTAAAGTGCAAAATGGCTATCCGAGGGCATTCATAAGTCGCTGCCTACGTGGTCGCCACCAGAGAACTTGAGCATTAACGTCATCGACGATATGGCATTCTCTGCCATACAGCAAGGGTGTTTCAGAAGCAACCGAACGCATTGCTGCGGAGCAAGGTGCTGGAATCGCACCCCGCCCTAAAGCCACCATGCGCAAGAGGGTCATGAAAATCAAGGACCAATTAAAGCCTGATGAGAAATCTGGAGTAGTGTATCGCATTCCTTGTCAAAATTGTCCTTGTAACTACACAGTTAACACTGGGCGCACGCTCGGATCGGGCATACACGAACATAAGCTGGCTTTGCGACGAGGCGACGCATTATCACAAGTGGCTGCCCACATCTACGAAATGGGCCAGGAGTTTAACCTTGCAGCCACCAAAATAGTCGCCCACGCCGGAAACAAAACAGGCTGAGAATTGATTGAAGCCTGGGCCTCGGATGAGACTTCGGTCAATCGGTTTATCGATCTGGCGCCGGCGTACAGAACCCTGCATAGTCACCTCCAGTCTTGCGCCGTAGGTCGACGATTGGCCTACGTGCCCTATAACTGTCGCTTGTTCTGCTGCTGCTACCTCTGACGATGGACTTTTCGTAAATGGTAATGTTCCCACGAACTAACGAGTTATATCTCATGAGCCCCTAGCCTTAAAAGCAGCAAGTAAAAACTGAACAGTGAATAATATAGAGAATTTGAACGTTAAGAAAACTGACAATAGAATACCACAGCGGAGCACGCTAGCAAGGCGAGTTGTACAGGTAAATCGTTTTTCGTCACATTCAAACAAGCAATCCGGTCAAAGCAAATGGGACTAAATTGTCAAAGGTAAATTAGTTCGGTATCTCACCACAGTACCCCCCTACTAGACCGGAGGGCGACGTAATACGGCGCCGGAGGATATGCATAAGTCTAGAAAAAATGCGTAACTAAACGATCCGGGAAATAAACGTGATGGCCACTACGAGCGATGTATGCAGGAGGCAGAGTCGAAGAGGGTTGACTGCGTGCTATGGTGGAGGATAGTGTTGCAGTTGGATGCTGTAGATATGTTGGGAGGGGAAGTATGGGGGATGGAGGGGCAGAGGGCCAGGGAGGAGAAGGGCGAGGCAGTGGGCACGGTGAATGAGCAGGGGATAGGGAAGATGAAGGAACAGGGGTTAGGTGGTCAGCACATTTTTGTCCTTGTGACAGGTCCGGCGGCTCCTCTGCAACAGCAGCCTTGATCCGATCGACACTGACTACGTCCTCCTTGTCACCGCGAAGAATCCGGCAGGTCTTGGCGTTGCGCGTGAGCACGCGGAACGGTCCTTCGTATGGTGATTCCAGCTGCTGGCGCACACGGTCACACCGGACGAAGACATGAGTACAGTTGTCCAAGTCTTCCTCGACATTGGAGTTCTAGGTGGAACGGGAGAAAGCGAGCGCATAAATTGCCGCAAACGATGCACAAAGTTGTCAGAAGTCTCTTCGACCCCACGAGAGGTTGGGGTAATCATCTCGCCTGGCAGTCGGAGGGTAGTACCGAAAACTAATTCAGCTGCGCTACAGCCGAGATCCGACTTCAGAGCTGCGCAGATGCCAAGGCGTGCAAGAGGAAGGTTGTCCGACCAGTTTCCTGGGTCTTCTACGGCACGCAGGGCGATCTTTATCTGGCGATGGAAACGCTCAACCATACCGTCGACAGTTGGGTGGTAGGCTATCGTCCGAATGCGTGTGCAGCCAAGGGAATTGAGTAGCGCTTGGAAGAGTGTCGACTCAAACTGGGCACCACGATCAGTCGTAACCGTGGATGGGGCACCGAACATGGCGACCCAACAACTGACGAAGGCCTTTACGATGGTTTCAGCCTGCACATTCGACAAATGAATAGCTTCAGCCCAGCGGGTATATCGATCGACACAGGTAAAGAGGTGGGTATAACCATTGGATAAAGGCAAGGGGCCTACGACATCCAGGTGCACATGACTGAACCGTGCGTCGGGACTGGGGAAAGTGCCTGGTGGGGACTTGTTGTGACGCTGCACCTTGTTGCGCTGGCAGCTCAGACTCGACCGGGCCCAAGCTTTGACGTCCTTGTTCATGCCAGACAAACCTTTCCGCGAGGAGCTTTTGAGAGGCTCCGATCCCAGGGTGGGAGAGTCCATGCAGAGCTTTAAATACAACTCGACGCATCGAGGCGGACACGAAAGGGCGATTAAATGGAGTTGAGACGTTACAAAGTATGGTACCATAGCTGGTGGTCAGAGGAACGTCTTTGATTTGGAGACCACTAACAGACTCGTCGCCAGGACAACCGACTCGCTGTTGCTCAGCCACCATGGCGCAAAGATCGATCCCGTGTGAGAGTTGGAGGGAAGACAGTGAGGGTCTGGACAGCATATCAGCCACCTCATTCTTCGTGCCATTAATGTGGCGGATGTCGGTGGTGAAGTGGGAAATGTAGTCCAGGTTAGCGACTTCCCTCGGATTGTACTTGTCGGAGTGAGAACGAAGTGCAAAAATCAACGGTTTGTGGTCAGTGTAAACAGTGAAGTCACGATCTTCAAGCAAATGCGGGAAATGCTTCACAGCCAGATAAATGGCAAGTAGTTCACGGCCAAAGATACTGTAGCGTGTCTCGACTGGTAGGAGCTTTTTGGAGAAAAAGGCAAGTGGTCGAGTCGAACCAGCAAGGTGTTGTTGAAGGACTGCACCTACGGATAAGGTCGAATCATCTACCATCAGAGACAGCTGAGCTTCGGGAGCGGGATGCGTGCGTAAGGTGGCGTCGGTAAAGGAATTCTTGATTCTCTCAAAAGCAGTCAGTACTTCCCAGTCAGCTCGAGGGAGCCTTTGGGACCAGAAAGAATGTTGGTGAGCGGCAATATGAGGTCAGCACAGTTCGGTAGGAACTGGCGGTAAAATTAACCATGCCGAGGAATCGCTGCAACTGTCGCTTGGAGGTTGGTGGGGGAAATTACGAACTGCTTCAACCTTGGAAAGGAGAGGACGCAAACCTTTAGAGTCGACCTGATGGCTCAGTTTCCTTCAGTTTTGTGCAGTCAAATGCATGTCAGAAATGTCACAAGTTGTTCATGCAAGGTCTTACTTTCCGAAGTTCATGTTATCAGTTCGGTAGTTGGATTTGAATTTCTAAAACCGGCATAATTCACCTGTCATGATTCTTGTCATTATATTATGGAAAACTTTGTTGAAGGCGTGTGTGTAATTTATTGTCGACGCCTACCTACCGCCGTAGTTTATGGGCCTAATATGCCATGGCTTTTAGGAAAAAGTAAAAAACTCTAATGCAAAAAGCTCTAAAAGAACAACGGTAGGAGTACAGAAAGCTGACGGACAGGTTCTGGGACTCTGTTAGCTTTGTTCAGTTCTCGCCAATGTAATTCTTCCAATGCCTAGGATTCCCATCTGATAATAACTTTGCAGTGGAGAAAAAGGTTTGCGATTAAGTCGTGCAGGTTCGTTCAACAATCCATAAAAGAATTTCTTGCTGATATAAGCGAATATGCGAACCCCAGCCTCTGGTTGTAAAGCAGATGAACACACGATCTCTGGGACAGTAGGTGTATAGTCTGAGCTTTCGGTCTCGTACGGGAGGCCATCTCCGGAGACTGTGAAAATGCGGCGTCAAGTGAGCATTTTTGTGGTCAAGCCATGAAGGGGGGGGATAGGAGTGCAGGTGGTGGACGCAGGAGAACAGTCGGGTGTCGTTTATTAGATCCCATGTCGGAACTGCCCCCGCCATTACAGAAGACAGGCCAGACGACGGCTTAGCTCACAAATAATGGAGCACAAACGGGCAGTCCGAAGAGGCGACCTGTTGTCTCGAGTCGCCACTCACACCCTGGAGGAAGGCCACCAATTTAACTTCGCGTGCACGCGGATAGTGGCGCGAGCCAGCAATAAGACGGGGCGAGAACTGCTGGAGGCCTGGGTGTCTGACACCAACTCTATCAACAGACACGTTGATATACCCCCTGCTATCACGCTCTCCGTTCCCGCGGCCGAGACGCGAGACTCAATTCTCCGTCGAGGGTGCACGCAGTTAGGCCGCCGTGAGACGGCGTGGGACTCAGCTTCTCTCGAATACCCCCCCCCTGCACTCCTATCCCCCCTCCTTCATGGCTTGACCACAAAAACTGCTCACTTGACGCCGCATTCTCACAGTCTCTGAAGATGGCCTCCTGTACGAGACCGAAAGCTCAGACTAATACACCTACTGTCCCAGAGATCGTGTGCTCATCTTCTTTACAAGAAGAATTTTTGCCTAAAATGACTATTATCAGAATTTTTAACGCGTCTCGTGGCAGCTGTAGCTTAATTCCGGACTATGCTCTCCGATCTCCGGACTGTACCCCGCATTCGCCTAAACATTTTGAGCTTAAATATACACTAGTTGCTCTACAAAGCTTATGTTCTATTCATTCCTTATGTTGGTTTGTTAATTAATGGAAGACTAATTCTATAATGCGTTTTACGTCGGCCATCCGTTGTCGCAATTTAATGAAGATTCTAAGGAGTGTTATGGTTATTTTATTTTTCGCTTCGCAGCTAGACTTTCATGCAAGTCGATTGAACTTTCATTTTAGACCTGAATGTCTGCGTTTTCTGTTGTGCCACTTGAAGCAAATTAAAACGAGATATTTGAGGGTTCGTATACTAGCAAAGCTGGTCGTAAAGGTTGGTTTGCATGCTGTTATGAAATAGGCGATACTTGCTCTTAATACTATCTGCTTGGAAGACAAACGCTCTTTTGGGAATGATTTTCAGTCGATACTTCGTAAAAATGGTGAATTATTGTCAGACTACTAAGAGGGTAAAGTACACATTTTGGATCTCATATGCTTTTGTTGCTTAATTCAGTTATTGCACAAGTTGCAATTTCGGTGTGAGGTCTCTTGAAACTAATTATTTTGCATAGAATAAGGATATAAACCCCTCTTAAATTTTACTTTTCGGTCTTCAAAGCCCCATTAGTGATCCTTTATAGGGAAGAAAGTAAAATCATACCTAGAAATGAAGCACTAAAGCCACAATTCCATGACATTAACAGCTAATACCGAACAAATTAACTTTAAAAGCTGATTGTCTTGGGCATTTAAATGTCCAAACTCGAAAAAGTAGTATAATTTCGTTAGTTACTCTGTAACATTAGACTGCCATAAAGGCCAATTTTTTATTCTGATGAGACCGGAAGATGAAGTGAATGGTTTAATATCATTTTCTTCGACAACACAAATTAATCTTTTTAAGCTGCTCGACTTAAAATCCGCCTTTAAGGTGATGTCCATGCAGTAAAATTAGAAGGAATATATTCCTTGCGTGAAAACAATATAAAAAAGTGAACACAACTAAACACACCTCAATCAAATCCGCTGGCAGTTACGTTGGTAAAGTGCCAATGTAACATCACCATTTGATCCCATATCTCGGTTTTCAGATACTTCGAATCAAAAGCTTTTCATGCAGTCTCAGCTACATCTAGACTGTGTGAGATATATATTGACGGAAGTCAGTAAATGAGCCATAGACGGTATTTTTTATCTCTCTTTTCTGTGTTGATAACCCTTCTGCATTACAATTTACTTGTGGCTGCGCTGTCAATTTTAGGTGTTCTAAAATTAAGTCCCCGGTATCTCTACCGCTTCAGTTGCCCAGGAGAGTTCCTCATGAGCGCTCTTCAGAGCATTTAAATTATAATTTTGACAAGCATTGCGCCAGTTTTCTGCGAAAAGTTGGAAAATAGCCTTGATTTTTTGGAAATTAATGTCAATATTTTTGGGAAGAAAAGGCGCATAAAAGAACATCACTCAAGTTCCATAAGTAGGCTGGGTTACAAAAATGTTGGGGCAGAATATAACAAAAGATCCTATATTAACGTCATTTCAAGAGATTTCTATAACTAGACAGCACCAGACTTTGCAGACGTCTGTCGGGAAAGCAATTCAATTCCATGTTTATAAAAGCGACATTGTTAGCCCAAAAGCAAAATTGGCGAGGTTTGGTTCTGCAACCCCATTCGATTGATGCCGTATGGTTAGCTTACTAAAGCAATATTAGAAAACACAGTTGACTTAACCACTCGCTGGATTAAGAAGGGAAAGAGAGTGCAATCAGAGGTCGAGGCACGCGCAGGGAAGCGAGTGGAGGTGGCATTTACAAACTCCCACGGCAGAGCCGCTTGCTGGATTAAGAGGATAAGATGGGCGCAATCGCAACAGGAAGGCCACGGAGGAAACCGCGTGGTAATTCGCAGTGCACGGCCACTGTGGTGTAACCGACGGTCTTCCACACCGTTCAAACAATTCTATCAGCAAGTCTACTTAGCTGCTTGTTGGATTGAGGTAATAAAGAGATCGCAAGCAGGGCTCGATGCACGCGCAGGGGAGCACGTGTGAACTGATACCTGAAGTAACCGAGGATGCTGTATAAGCACTCCTTCCCTCATGGCACAGTCACTCGCTGGACTAAAACGGCAAGGAAGATACAAAAACGTCATACTTATAAAGTCAGCATATTCGTATCTGCTACAATTTTTTAGAAAACCAAACGTATGGTATTACTCAGGTGGGACTGTAGGACCAAATCTCGTTGAATAACTAACTGAAAACAGCTAAGTACACCTCCTGTGTTATGGCATTCTGAACCACGTTCCATTAATAGCATTTCCCTAGAAGTCGTCTCCTACCTTATCCGCACTTTCAATAATTCCCTTTGCTTCAAAGCAAGAAAACATTTCACGTTTGCTAACAGACAAAACAATGGTGGGCAGAACCCGCTGACTTTTCTCAACGTGGTGCTGCTATCAATAGCCCGTTATTACACAAAGCGAGGCTTATAGATTTGTGCAAATATATTTAACACTGTCTTTAGATAACTCACCATAACAAAATATCGGCTTTATTGGAGTACGATCTCTTAGATATTTTATTGACAATGAAATTGGTACTTTTCCGACGCAATATAACTGACTGCGGTTTGCTTAGCCTTCCGATTCTGTAAATTTGTATTTTAGACATTAAATGGCAAATATTATTTTAAAGGTCTCCCACCATAGTTTCAAGATTACCGTCATATTTAGCCTCCTAAACATATATAGCCATGCGTACAAATGTTCTGTCCTCAACCCGCACCTCATTATCTTCCGTTATTAATTGGTATAAACAAAACAGGGCTTTTATACAATTCAATGTCTTCATTGCCGCAACTTGTATCTGTTTACTGGTGATTTCCATGTTGTGGGTGACTGGGCAATTAGGAATTAAAAAACGCTCATAAAATTATCCCTACGTTACTTCTATGCCAACTGTCATGCGAGTACAGGGAAAAAAATGCCTCTATTGAGAATTCCGTTCTGTTTTAAAGCAGAAGAAATATATATCAGTTTGCCTCATGTAAATGCACTTGTTGTTTTACTGAACTTATTATTTAGAACCACCTTTCATCACTAAAAACGATCTTCACTGTAAGATGCATTAACTTTAGCAAAGAAGTCCGAAATAAAATACTTTTAGTATAGGCATTACTTTCTTTAAAACTGTCTTTGATAGTTTGAAAGTATCTAGGGCGAAATCTCTAAATTATATTTTTCGTGTCGATCTTTACGGTCGCGTTTAGGGCGGTATCACATGTTTGCATATACGACAACGATTGGGTGAAGGACCGCAAACACACACGACCAGCCAAAGGTGCCTGTCTCACGGGAAAGTTGGTAATAGGGTTTTTACGGGTGAGGCCTATGTATGCATAGCGGAATGTCAAAATGAGTAGAGATAATTGTTAAATTTGTTTTTCAGGCTAAAAATTTTTAATGCATTCACATATAGTAACCGAAATTAAGCAGTTAAGTAAAGAAAATAAACTTTAAGTGTCTACAACGATCGCTTTTCATCTTTCTCGGTTGAAGAAATAATAGAAACTGTATCAGACCGTCTATAGCAGACGACCCTACCTTATATGATGAAACGTTAAACCGAAATAGTCGCTCGGATTAAAACCCACTTAAATAAGTATGGTAGGTATTTCTTGTATGCCACAGATGCTTTGGGTCCTTAGCCCGATCCCTACCGCATATACTTGCTGTTGATACTGTTGATTGCAGAACTTTTGCCCATTATTTCTATGGGCAAAGTTAGATTGGCTTCACCGGTTTTTTGTTAATGTGTAAATTTTTGATCGTCGTGATATAAGATCATCCTTGATTGAATGCCGTCCTTTGTGTTACTCTGTCTGAATTTTGGGTATTTATCGTGGGTGTACATTCTGTCGCTTAGCACAACGTTTGTCATTGATATGAGCGTAAATTACTCTTAACCGAGCACGTCTTATAAAATATTCTACGACAGATGGTTGTAAAATTTATGGGCATGGATGCTGTCACCGCTGCTCACAGACGCTGGTTTAAATGTGAATGCAAAAAATTTCTTTTTTAATCACAGACATTATTTGCAACAATCGATAAAGTAATTTTCAGTTTTAAAGCATGTAACTCAATTAGTCCCAGTTACGTCCTTTATAAAGAGTGCTTTTAACTATATTGATTCAGACCGAGTGCACCTTGGAACTTAAAGGGGGATTTGTATTTAAAATAATGCTTTTGTATAATAAAAACCTTGTTGATCCCTTCGGTTTAGATATTCAAACAAATGAGCTATTTGTTGCCGCGCGACCAAGTCAGACCATATGAATTTGGTTCTTTCCCCACAATTATCGAAGTATAGTTGCTGCAAAAGAACACTTTTACTGCCAAAGTTTGAATTTTCTTTCCTATATCATACTTAGTCAAGACAACTAAGTAGTTTTAAGTTGATTTTTTGCCTGTGCCAAAACATTTATTTAGTCCCATCCTCTTCGCAATGCAAATCTTTCAGATGGCCAGTCAAGATATGTTTTTTGCTTTATTTAGTCAAATTCAACGCGGTCTGTAGGCTCACGAACGTATTCACACATGTCTGACGTAACAGACAACAAGACAAGGTCTGATCACTCTTCGCGCTCCGTTTATTCGTACCGAATCGTACGACCAGCTCAGTCAGTGGACGAGGTCTCCGGCTCCTGCATCAGTTCATTGCGGATGAATTTCTCACGCACTAATCAGTTCATCATCATTCTCCTGGGCTGTGCCCTCTTCCTCTTCCTCGCTTTTTTGGCCGTCTTTAATGGGCGTGGACTACTGTTCCACAAACAGGACTCTGCTTTTCTCCCCGGGATTGCTGGGAGTCCTTTGGAACAGATCATAGAGAAGACATCCGACGCCTTGGAGAGGCAGTCAAATCATTTAGTCCGACAACACGCTCGACACCTGAATTCGGCTTTTCTGGCTTTCACGCGACGAAACGAAAAACAACTGCGGCAACGGATGTCGCGATTTACCGCTCGAATACGTCATGATTTGGTAAGGGCTAACAAGACTTTCATGTATGCGACTGCGAATGTCATGTTCTATCTATTGTGCGGAATAAATTTGCGTCTGCTATGAACATCTGAAGCCCTAGCTCACTACGTGCAATATTACTTTACTCGAATACCGGTATCCTGCGGAGTGTTTACTACTTGGACCTAAAATCTTGTTTCACAGTTAAATATGACAAATTAAATAAGGCGCGTTCGGGCGTCAAATGGGCAAACTCTGGCAGACTTCACCCCTCCTTCGTAGTTAATGAAAGTTTGCTTAATTTTTATTAAGGATTTTAAAGGTCGGTGCAAAAGGAAATTTAAGCCTGAAACATCAGAAGGCATGCCACTGGTTCTTACAGTCACCTGATTCAATGTTTGTTGAGCCAGAGGTCGATTGTGCGTTTCCTAACCAGTGTCCACACACTCCGTGAATCACGTAGCATCTACATCTTGTGCGATATTGTTCATATGACGAGATCACATGAAAATGATTGAAATTCCTTGTACGGTATCAACTTCCATTTCTGGTTGGGCTTTTGCAATCATCAGCACTCAAAGAGGTTATGACGTCTATTCGGCCATTATCTATGACAGATACGTTCAACGGTTCTCAGCGTGTTCAGCTTTGACAATGAAGCCATTTGTCTTAGAAGCTCTCAGTGGGAAGCTTTCGAAAATTTGCGTGCGATCGCGATTCTAACCTGGAGTCGCTTAATGGGTTTCGGCCTGACTTACCGTGCACTGAGATTTAGCTACCTGAAGTCAGCGTGTGGATCGATGTCGTTAGTCAGTTTATGCAGAAGCAGGTATTATGAACTTATCGGGTTGATGTGGTGATAAGAAATGGTAAAAAGCCTTCTCAGCACGAAGTTTGCAGTATTTAAAATAGTCACTTTGTACCCCGAGGTTGATGTTAAACATGATGAGACGACCAATGAACTCTGGACAGTGTTATAGGTTGTGGATCACCGGTATGAAAATGGCGATTTAAGATTGCCTCTTCAACTATTTTCATTGATAATTAAAGAAGTTTCCTTTGGGAATAATATTTTTATTCGGCCCGTTAGTAAACGACGCTGTTTGGATATTGCCTGAAGTCTCAAATAATTTGAAATAAACGTACCCATCCGAAAGGCACGGTCGACAAAATATTGTGCGGATGTTCGCTTGCAGTTATTTGGATCTATTTAAAAGTTCACTTTTATTATTTTATAATAGTCATATAAATGAAAGCTGCACACCTAAATATAGTAGCCACTATATAACTCGCAAACGTAGAATAGGCTTATGTCATTATTTACTCAATATTAGCAAGCGTTTCCAAACCAGAGGGAATGAAGTTGTCTAGAGTAAAGGATAAGGTGTTTATTTCGAAATGCAGGCAGTATAATTGGAACGTTGTGGAGACGACTCGGGTTCTAGTAACCAATGAATTTTTGATGAAATACTTGCGCCGGTTTGCTTGTGAATGGTTGGTTTTTGCAATATTATTCGGTAAAGGTCTTCAAATTGAAGGTGAAATGTCCTAAGGTTGCTTGAGGCGATGACAACACCTAGCCTTCCCATATTCTTTCTATTCAAAGTCCTTTTCTTTTGAATGCCTAAAGCCTAATACCACAGGCGTACGACTATGCGTATGGGTGAATTCATGTGGTCTAAAGTTTGCTATTAAATAGCACAGAAATGGCTGCCTTTAGAAGCACGAAATCGGGTTCCAAGGAATTGTTAATAATGTGAGGATTTGGTCGATGAAACAAAAAGTTTATTAGTCCGGCGTTTCGAATCCTCATTCACGCGCACCATCGGAGAAAGTCACAAAAAAGGCACTCGGGACACATGAAGCAGCGACTGTTATCACTGCATGGCCACCTCAGTTACGCTCCCTGATATTTGTAGGTGCATTGGCGTGCCGTTCAAGTTTCTGTTCGTCACGTCCGATGGAGCAATCTACAAGTTAAAATAGACACGCCAGTTGATTTATCAGCGTCTGGACTCATAGAAGAAGCGGTCCTACAGCGGTTGGACCCACTAGTCTTTTAGCGCTTTAGACTGGAATTCTGGACTTGGCATGTAGATGATGTCTTTGTCATCATCGAGAGGGTAGAGATGTTGACATTTAAAGGACATCCGAAAATCGTCTTGCGGAAATGTAATTCAGAATAGAGGAAGAAGAAAACAATCAACTAGCCTTACTTGATGCCCTCGTCTGCCGCAATCATTCCGATGTTGGAACTACTAAAGCGTTCAGGAAAGTAACTAATATTACATACTGTCGGATATTTAAATCAACCACTGAAAATCCATAAAAGCAGTTGCGTAAAGGTGCTCTATCGGCGTGCTGGACGCACTGCTGTGAACCGAAAGACGAGGCTGCATAATTACAATATCTTTGACGGTGTTTACAGCGAATGTCCACCTGTGTAACTTCTTAAATCGGTGCATGTGCATGCGAGATAATAAACGAAATCCAACCGGCTCTCAATTTTGGCTGACGCTACCGTGCGTGAAGAATGTCTCGGGGGCTTTCAGTCGCCTACTTGCATCGTTTGGATTTGCATGCGGACCAGAAGCAATTATGAGGGACCAAATCATGAAGCCGAAAGACATACTACTACTACGGCATGGAACGTCTGGGGCCATTTACCGGATCTGGTGCTGTTGCATTCAAAGCAACTACGTCAAAGAAACCGGGAGATTAGTACAGACGCGAAGAGTCAAACATGCAGCAGCAGTGAGGTGGAATGACGCTCGATCTCAGATCATAGCTCAATAGACGGGACCCGGCCACATGAGGTAAAAATTCTCTTGAGGCGGCAACCGCGTTAGCCGCGAACCGCTTACGTCATGAACCACCGGGCCACAGCTCATTAATCTGCGCAATACACTTACACCTCCATATCGTGTACTGAGATTTAGACTGGGTATAACAATCAGCCACCGTAAGAGGGCAAGGTTATCAACCTTTCAGTGGCAGCGAGTGACATGTCTAGGTAGTCATCACGCCACTGATTAACAACAATGATAAATCACGACAAATAACGGCGGGGACATGCTGATAAGCAATCATGGTATTAAGTACTATCCCCAACGATGAAAGCGGGTGATGCTGGCTTTAGGAGGCATCTGGTTTCGTGGAAACTACGTTTCGTAAATACAGCGTTCTTGGTGGCTCCATCGCGTGTATCTGTGACTGTAGCTGATGACGGCTGTAAGTGAGAATTCGAAACGTTGGTCCAATAAATCCTTGTTCCAGCGATTGCATTCTCTTCTTCTAAATTATCTGTCTCTTCAGTAAAAACTGAAATTGGGCACCAAACAGTATTGTAAAGCAGTCTCGGTCTTAGCATTTTACTCTTAAATAAGACTTAGATGATAAGTGTTTATTGTTGAGACAGTACTATGTAGAAGTAGATTTTAGTGATTGGCAAAATAGTCAACGTTTCTAGTCTTGACAGACCACACAGGTGAAGGTGTATATTTCCTATTGAATTTAACTACATCAACCTGCTTCGTATGAGCCTCACAGATTATTTTTCTTTCCCAAAGGTGATTTAAACCCCATCATTCTTGCGTAAAATGTGAGTATGTTTTAGCGTTTAACAGAGTTCTGGGTCTAAAATGGTTTTCACAACGATATTTGTCTCGCATTTTCAGTTTGATAATATTGAAAGTATGAATCTGTAATAGACGACGGAGCCTTCTGAACTAGTATATCAGTGCCGTATATGTTAGACCTGATATAGTTACGATTCCAATTCCTTCTTCGTGATTTCTATTTTTACAAATAACTATGGTGCAAGTTGACATCCACTTTTCAAGAAAAATCCAAAATAAGGCAACGAAACTGATTCGAAATCACTTTAAGTAAATTCCCATTGCCGCATATTGGTTAGTATTTACGCAGAATTTTGATAACCCTCTGATGTAACTGCTTTATAGCAAAAACGTTTCGCAAATTTTTGGAATACTCCAGTAGATTTTTACTTGAACACGTTTTAAGAAAACTGAGACTTTTAGCTACGCACTTGCTGATGGTTGGTGTGAATCATAATTCTAATTTATTTTGAAAAGCAATTTGGCAAGTGAGTATTATTTTATATGTCTTATCATGTTTAGTTTTATATTTGACTAACAAAAAATAAAACATCGAGGGAAACCTTCGGATACGACAGAAATTACCTGAGCCTAGGCGGGTGTGAAATGCTTAAATATTCTTGGCGATGAAACTACATCTTAGTGCAGAGAAAGATTTCAAAATAAATTGCTGTGGTAACGCAATAACCGTCTGCGACACGTTTGGGCGAAGGACCGATATATTAAAAAGTCCAAAGCATAGCTCTGCTCAATTGTTAAGCCTAACCAGGCGGTCTGTAGGCCCTGGCGGCATCCTCTTTTATTGCTATACATTTTGAAGCGCTTTCAAGTTGTGAAGATCGGATAGGCTGAATTTTTCCTAAGTCCACAGGATTCCACGCTGACCTAAACAGTCCAACTGTCGTCAGCGTGATATCCAAATGCACATCTCTAAACCAATCTCTTAACCGTTGTATGGGCTTAGACCTGGCTATTTACTCTGATTTCTGGACACAACTGAATTGTGGCCTAGAGCATAAAGCACCCCAAACCGGAAGCTTTTTGGCATTAGAAATTTGCGCCTCACCATTTAGCAGCATTCGGTTTCGCTACCGCAGCCCTGGAGGATATGAGAATTGACATTAAATTACGACGACTTCGAGGATTTGAGTGAGTGATCCCGGCATTTGCGCCGCTGAATCATATCCTGTTGATTGCGACGACAAACGTTTAGTTTCTTCAATGGTAATATTTACTGAATAGTTCTGACTGCATAACGTAAAACAAGGAGTTCTCATCTTGTCCTAATGCTTTAGTCTACAATTGTAAGTAGACCTGGATAATTTTGATCGCCTCAAACAGAACATGGGGTTACAAATGAAATGTTTGAAGACTAGTTGACCCAGACATGATGCCCAGGTATTTTCGGCCAATGCCTTACAAGCATGACAAAAAATTTGGATATAAACATTCCGTTTCCTATTTTCTGTTCATGTTTCTTTCCGATTTATTCATTCTGAGAAAGGTCTGTCGTCAAAAGAAAGCCAAAATTGACAAGCCACTTTTGCAGCAAATCTGTTGACATTGTTATAAACTTTGTCCTGCCTTTTTCAATGACTTAACTGTTAGTCCACAGTGTACCCAGAACTAACATATAAGCGTCCTTTGAAAACTCTGTTCGGTACCCATTAAGTCACTTAGCGATTTACCGGCATAACTCAGAAAGGCAACAGACGCGATCCTCCCGCACGCGGTATTGTTAAATTTTCAATCTATATCGAAAAAATGGTTTGTAGTTTTTTCACTAACAAACGTTTGCGGTAGGTTACAACCCACGGCACGTTGCTTTTCATGCGTTAAATGCGGCTTAGAAAATTTAGACAACAATGGCATAAAATAAGGCCGCTTTAATTTCTTACACATGTTGAATGCCCACGCATGAACTAACCGACACAATTACAGTGTGAGCACGGAAGACAAAAAGGATGTTTATTTGCCAAATATTTGCAATGGCATTGATGACTAACGTAGATATTACCAAACATCTTTATTTTGTTGGCATATTTTTTAAGTTACACACGAAACGGTGAACAAATACATTTCAAAAGTGCGGATGTACTGAGAATTTCCATCAGCAAATGTTTTTAGGGTGGCGGTGAAGTGGAGTAGGTGGCTAACTCATGAAATGTCAACCGAAATTCCAAAATGCGTTTTCGTTTTGAAAAGCTTAATTAAGTGGGGTTGTCATGCTAATTGTCCTACGGAATAATTCTAAAATAAGTCTTTTGGCTCAGGATGTCAGCTTTCGAAAGAATTCCCTTCTATCTGCATGCAAAAGCCATGCTCTGTAAAAATGACTATTTAAGTAGCATGCGTTTTTCTAAATAGTTTTCGATTTCCTCAAAAAACCAATTGCATATCATGGAAAACATGCATGAAAATATTCGTTCTTTTACTGATTCGGTAGAAAACTACGTCTTTTTCCAATTTTGTACTCAAAGAAAGGGTATGATGCTTTTTTAAAACTTTTCCAATTTCCAAATAATTTTCAACCCGACTTGCCGTTGCTCTTGTATTCAGGGTTTTCAAACTACAAGCCGTATATCTTCCGCGTACGGAAAACCATACATTTCTTTACGGCATTAAGACAAAACCATACGAGGTTCATCAAATTTGGTAGTGGATCTGAGCCAAATCGTTAACTTTACAAGGCTTTTTGGTAATTGCGAAGAAATGGCGTTTTGTGAACTGGCATATCAGCGTATTAAAAAATCTTACATTTATAAACCTTTTTAAAACCGAATTTTAACCTTCCTTCGGGCATAAAATTGGAAAGGCATCGAAAATCAGAGAAAAATGCATGCTATATAAGTAGTTATCTTTACAGAATATGGTAAAGGCCTGCAGCCAGATAGGAATTCTTCTGAGAGCCGACATCCTGAGACAACAGAATTGTTATAGAATTATGCCGTAGAACGATTTATTTAACAATCTTACTTCTTTAATCTTTTCGAAACGAAAACGCATTTCGGAATTTCGGTAGACATTTCATGAGTTAGCCCACCTACTGTAGCTGTATGCTTCGTGCTAAAATAGAGGATGTTTAATAGGTCCCAGTTCTAAACAATGGTATTAACATCTTGATTGTTTATAGTGACTGGGGTAATTGCGGAGAAATTAATTTAAGGAGCTATGAACGAGTTATAGTTACCGAACTTAAAACCAGAACTTTAAATGCTTGATCAAAAGTATTTCTTATCCATTTGGTTGGTCTATAATTCCTGCTTTTAACATATTTTCGTCATTCTACTGTCGTACCCTAAAACTCGACCTGTTTTGATTCATTTCCTGCTTTAAACATTAACCGAGTTATGGTGAGTACTTATATTAGTTAGATGTACTGAGTGAAATCTCTAGGTAGACACAGATAACCAGAAACCCATTACCCTTTAACTAAAGTGAGAAACTCAGTCGCTGTAGGTGACAATACTTAACTATACGTCGTGGTAAATGATGCAATTTATTGAGGGGATAACGTGCTTTTGTCGATCGTCCGTCAGTTATAATCATCTTGTCAAGAACAGCTCCTAGTTGATAGCCACCTGTCTAGAAGGGCACGACGGGGGCTAAAATACGCTCATCATGTGTCACTTTCCATAAAATTATACCAACCCTAAAATACTTTAAATGTCAGCCTGACCAAATGAAAAATGCTTATGGAGAAACCCCCAAATAATATGTACTCTGCAGTGCTTCACCTTTTCATGAATGTCTCTTACAATCTACAATATATTTTACATCAACTTTCGTACACTTCCCAAATTTTAGAACGTCTGAGCATGAAGGTGCTGCTATTCCTTGGTACATAGTACGTTAAGCCGGAGTTTACTGCATACTGCGCGGTCTTTAACGCGTACTTTTTCTAGCTTCCTGTCGATTTCTGCGGCAAATAGATTTGCAGCCTTTGGTGCGGGCAATATATCTGATTTATTTTTTGATACTGTTGTTTGTTCAACAAAACTTCGCAAACGTTTTGTCAGTTCCTTCGCTTCAATGTGTATGCCATAAACTCTTGTTTACTCTCACGGCTGCTTTTTCAGCTAAATTTGTGTTAAAAAATGCATATTAATGATTTGATTTCCTAATCAGAAGTTGTGGGCATGTTGCGCAGTTTGTATTAAGACTTTTGTCTAAAATAATTTTCAGTGACTGCAAAATATGTTGCTATAGTTTGAAGTGCAGCAGACTAAAAGCAAGCTGATCCACAGGTTGAATAACCCGTACGTTGAAAGCATAGAGGCAGTTAATGCTGAGACTGTCAGAAATGCTAAAAACAGGCTTAAATTGGAGTTGTTTAATCATTCGCGGTAGAGGCTAAGTGTGCACTGTGAATGAGACTTCGAATATCATGAAACATGCAAAAATCTAACCTAGCCTAGTTATGAACATGTTTCGTTTTTTGAGCTTTACCTGCCGTAAAATGAGGCACATTATTGCAAACTCTGTACAGAACTCTCTAGGTTCTCTTTATAGTAAATGTCTCAACTCATGTGTGAACTCCAAATGTAGCAAGCGTCCTGAGCCTGCGACCTCGTTCACATTACGTCTGTTTAATTTTCATTGGCTCGCAATTGATTTTCCCACTCTTCTTTTATTTCCAACGGGCATTTTCTATCAAACACATATTGCATTGTCAATCGAACCCGACAACAAACATCCCTGATTCTGTTATTTTAAGACCAGCACGCCAAATGAAGCTGCATATCCTTAGGCCATTTGATTCTGTTTTGTTTCCGTTACCGAAGATTTTGTTCTTGAACACTCACACATATGCACCTGATGCCACTTGTAAGAGTAGACGAGGGACATGTCAAAACAAATGATATTTTTCGACTTTTATCCGTTCAGCTGAAAGCCGCCCTAACTATAGATTAACATTCGCAACGACTAATGACCAAAGAAGAAATATTCTTGGAAATGTTAGTAACTTGAAAAGAAACCGTAGGTGGTGAACAAGCATACAGTGTGTGATATTATTATCAATTATGCCATAAGAGCTTAAAGCAAAGGCAGACGCAAATCCGAATATAATAAGTAGAAAATGAGGGACAACATTAAAAAGTCTGTTTTTATTAATCAAATAGTTTGGTTTTCTCCCTCAATAGCCGCAGCCCACTCTATGGCAACGAGTCGATCATCTAAATTTTCGGATTGCCAACTGCAAATGAATGCGTCTGCTCGCGGTGACAATGATATATTCAGATGAATATCCAACAAAATGTTTCCCCACAAAAATGCATTCTTGAGGGACCCTTATTTTTAACAACTGGTTAACACGTAGATGAGTAAGGAAAAGTTATTTTTTAATATTTTGGCTTAAACGCTCATAGAAAGGACAGATTGCGCACACAGGTCCTTGAGTAACTATGAGTTCTGTTATGAATCATGTGGAACATGTTGTCCTAGTTGTTTTAGTAGCAAATTGCCGAGTTTTCCCGATTTTGCGCTTATTTTAGTCTTTGTATGCATGCATTTGACTGGTTTTAACCGTGTAAAATGCTTCCGTAATGTATCACGAAGGGCCTTCTATTCTAACATCCTAGGTACCTTAAAAAATCTCCTGTCTGTTAACCTCAGTTCCATCTTTCAACTAAGTTGGGAGATCTAGATCACAACTGTAACAAAGCAAAATTTTTTTGAATAACTATTTTTGAATACCAATGCTAAAATTAAGTGTCTAACTTTTTCCCGCTAAAGGCGTAGTTCGCTCTCAAATCTGTCTTTAACCACAAACCCGATTTTATCTCTAAGTATAATAAGGTCGACTTCTAAGTCTAAAACGGTTACTTGTAAGAGCTTTCCCTCCTAAAATGATCACAGTTACATAATAATGATTACAAACATAGTCATGAATAAATAACAGTGCGATTTCTTTGGTAAAGCTCAAACTCAAACATTTAATCGCTTGATTTATTCGTTATCACACGTGTGCATTTCCCTTATCTTCTTAACATCATGTTTTCATTGCGACCATTGAGATTAACCAAGCTATCTGTCATCAGACTGAAACCAATTAAGCGCTTATTTCAAGACAGAATGATCTTGACCATAGCAATGGGACCACCCTCTAGCAGCCGACGGTTTTTTGTCCAAAAGTCTTGATCTAAAAAATGATAGTGTCTAACGGACTCTTTTAATAACTCCTTTTAATACTGAACCAAATTTGCTTTCTTGTTTACTTTTCTGCAATCAGTAGCAGGTAAACCATTCAACCACGAGTTCAATTTAAAGGAAGTTGGCACAGTAATTCTAAACGAAATTGAAAAAATGCTGGTTAATTGTAAAAAGTGAAACTTCATCTTACCATCTTTTTACCCCATAGTTTGGGGCAATTGATTTTTCTATGGATTGAAGTCGATTGCACTATATGAATTTGAACTGTCCGGTGGAGATAACTACAGTTAGGACTGACGTAACACGCAATTTCTTAAGCTCCATATAACCATGCTGTCGACAAACCCTTTCGTTTTTACATTTTCTAAGCATGCTAAATAAAGAAAAATCTTTGAGATGAGTTGGTGTATTTTTTAGCTAAATTAAAACGAAGCATGCCTGATATATTCGAGTTCCATTTACAATCCATATGTGCAGTAGATGACTTATCTTATGAAATGTGTACTGAAATTCTGAAATGTTTTCGATTAGAAGGAATTGCTTTGGTTGAGTTGTAACGATGAATATAATGTGGTATAAACTCAAGGCATTTCGGCAAGCTGAAATGTTGGTTTTTGAGTGAACTTCTCAATCGCCTTCTCTAATCTCATATAATGAAAAGTGAATACACCTGCGGTACTAATCTTTATCAAAACGCAATTTGGCGAACACACGTCTGCTTTCGATAACCTCTCTTTATGCCTGCGCATTTATATGGCTATTGAAGTAATGAATTAAAAGACACGGATAGGTCGATAGTTAAGCTGTAGCTCGGGATTTGGGAGGGGAGAGGAGGGGGAGAGTGAAACACCGAAATTCCAGTCAGCGCCAGGAAGGTGGGTCCCGGGAAGGTAATTATAAGCGGGTGGCTGGTTTGGTGGCTTTGACCCATGGCAATCGTGGGACATGTATGAGGTTCTTCTGTGCGCATAGAACCGGTCCGCGTAGCCTGATTGCAGCCGCCTCTGCCGTAGCCAACAGACGCTGTCCAAGTTGGGTTGGATAGCTTGACGGGACCTTGTAAATCACAAGTCTGAAGATAATTTATCTAAAGCTGGCGAATGTTCGCCGAATTGCCTTTTGAATTTTCAATGGGAATTTTCGCAACTCCAAAACTGTTAATCTTTTTCACCAATTTTAGATGTTCTTATAAATTCAAATAAACTTTGTGAAAAATGCAAGTAAAGATATTTCTGTTTCTCTGCGCATGGTAGAAAATTACGTTGCGGTCTTTGCGCTTATGCAGCAAGATTACTCTTTCCTGTTTCTGATACCAGCCATGATTGCTAACAAAAAGAACCCGAGATGATAGGAACTGGCAAGTAATTCTTCAGTACATAAAGCATCTTCCCTGTCAAATGACTTAGTTTTATCCGCTACCTCAGATGACCTATTTTGGCTTTTCACAAAAGCAGTTATTCGTATATACTTGTCTAATAGTTTGTGTCTTAGACATCCCACATCTGACAAACTGGTGATAAATTCTGCAAAAGGATTATCTAGAGGAGTCAACTTTTGTGGAATCTAATGCAAAAGCGAATGCGCACATGACATTTTTCGAATGCATTATACTAGTTTGTTATTCTGTTATCGCTCAGTCTTTAAATCATGATATAGTACAGGCGCAGTTCAATCTTTTGTCTGTCCTTTTACCATTTACATCGCATTTATGATTATCGTCTCCTTCTCTCACGCGGATGAAAGGATTTTTTTAACTTGAGATTTCTTGATCGTTTTTAGCAGTTCGTTACTTTTTTAAACAGTAATAAGTCCCCTAAAAGTGAGCACTAAATTCGAAGATTTTTTGTTTTACTTAAGCGCGCTGCATCAGGTCTGTATGACTGAAGTCCACCAATATGGATAAACAAGGCATTTCAAAATAGTGACAAAAGTTTATTTCTGTGATGATGCCCACTTAAACATTAAGGAAATTCAAGTTAGCAAACGTGCGTTTTCGATTGTTCTTTGTCAGGCCAGTAAATTAATATAGGCCTAGCTAGAGCAGCGGCATTTGAGAAGTAAAACAACTTATGAACAGTAGTCCTAACTTGGGGCTAAGTTTAGTTCACTTCGCTCGATTACTATGAGAACTGAAGTAAAGAGAAGGGTTTACGCATATGTCAATATATTTTGTGGGCATATTCCTTACAGTGGGAAGTGAACTTCATGAATTTATCAGCAGTGTTTTTGGTCTCAAGTTATTTCGTTCCTTTTTAGAAATAATCATTTCCTGAATATTTTCTCTTTCTGTGGAAATGTTATAGACCAACAGATTTTCTGAAATGGCCGTCTTACGTCAACAGTCTTCTTCTCACGCACTTTTCTTACTGTTCGGAAAACCTGAACACTGTGAATAACAGTTTATCACAAAAAGTATACGTTTTCTACTCGTTTCGACATATGTATCCTTTTTTGACTTGCTTAAGCGCATCCATCATAAAAGTCAACCTGGTGGAGCCAAGCAGAAATGTTGGACTACATCTATTTCGGGCTCATTTATGTTCCCTTTTACCACGTATATCTCTGAAGAACAATTTAAGCGGAAGCACAGACAAATTTGTTTGCACTGCGTTAGTTGTCTGCAAATCAGATTCAAATGATGAGACATCGACATCATTAAATCGGAGGAAATTCCTGCCTTCAAATCGTGACAAATGGGTGTGCTATCGAGTAGAAATAAGCTCGCACTCGCTTGTTTGATTTTGTGCGATAAAAGCTTTGGAAAATGGCAGTAATAGTTAAAACAGGACGAACACACCAGGTTGCTAGGCAACCGGGAGGACAATGGCAGATATAGTCTCAAAGACTTGATGCTCATAACCCGTCAGCTGGACTTAGTCTGTCAACCCTCCATGCCGTATGAGTAGACATTTTAACGTCTCCAACCACAGGTTGGTTGTGTAGCTGGCCAACGAAGACGCTAAAGAATCAAAAAGGCTGGCATGTCTTGCATTTTAAAGTCTTATTCATCTACTTCTAGCTGTAATTCATGACATATTTCAGATATAGTCTGTCCCATGTGGCCTCTTGCTTAGAGCGACTTGTCTTCCCGCATTCTTTGAAAACGTCGATTGTCTCTTTCTAATCCACTTAGTGGGCTGATGATTCAGAGGTTGGCACTTACTTCTTTAAGATCTCTTTCTTAAATATAGTCGTATCCTAAGGTGATGTTAGTGCCTGCAAAATTTCGTCGTTGTGGAGACAAAAACCTGCGTTCAGTAACATATCCCGAAATAGCATTATGCAGGCTAGGCAGCATTTACGAATTTCCATTACCATCAATATATCTTGTTCTCACATCGAAAAATATTTTGCTAGTTTGCATTTACTCGTGAAAACCTCTTACCAGACTCATACATTTATACTATTATGTGGTTAATAATGACATGTTGGTACTTGAATAAACTGAGTTATATTCCCTATTTCGGATGCGTATGGTAACACCTAAGGCGGGAGAAGTAGCAAACGTCAGTGTAATTGGAAAGAGTCGTGCCAGGAAGGATAAGAGACAAAGGCACAGAAGACCATATGCAATTAGCCGGCTAATTGGCTTTTCGTTACAGTAAACTGGAGCCCGGCCGAACCTTTTCTGAGTGTATAGGATCAGCTTGCGTAATCTGATTTCGATCGTCTTCGCTGCTGCTAGTAATCATCACGTTAGTGGCTTTTATAGTTCACTGGGACCTTGTTAATACACGAAAAAATTAATTTGTGTCCATGAAATTTCCGAAGCGAACTGTTGATGCAAGGTTGACGCTGATAACGTTCCTAATTTTGCCTTTGTTAACCATGTGTGATTAATAAAACCTGCTCCATATGAGCAAATAAAGGAATAGACGCACTTCCATGTGGTCTGGGCCTCCAATTTATCTGTCTCCAGTCCGTGCTGAATCGTTTGGTTTGAGAATACCACCCAGACCTTGATGACTGTGAAGATCAACGAAACATATTTGTTGCTGTGTCTTCTTGGACCTCCAGTCGTCACGTTCCATTGAAGGTGGATTTTAAAGAATACATCCTCCTTTTCCGTTGTAAGAACGCAGATTTCCCCGGTATTTTGGCAAAATCCATTGCAATAAATTGAGTAAAATATTCACCTTCGTGAAGCACGTTCCGTACAAACTGGTAGTTAGTGTTTTACGGATTTTTTTCCACTGTGCAATTATCTTGCAATTTTCCAGGAACTATAATCCAAGTTAAAAGGATAACATGTCCCTGTGTTCAATCAACAGTGTACTGCTTAACAGACACTATCTTTTCTAGGCTTTTATTCAACATTTCACCCAGGCTGGACTATCACTTTGTCATTAATTCTTTATTCTGACGTTAGTTGATAATGCCACAAATTACCATAGCAAATTGCCCAATAATTAATTTCGGGTGAAGAGACATACTTCCTTTCTTACAACAGCCCTCCGAAAACGAGCTGAACCTGACTTAAGAAGGTTTAAAATTTAAATATTTCCCCTCTTAAACAAACTTTATACACAAATAGTCGCAGGATCTCACTGGGACGTTTGAATGATTTTATTGCTAACGAGCCACTATTTTGGGTACATATTGAGACTTCAGCTTCGCCAGCGTGTAGATTTTCAATGGCATTCTAGAGTTAAGCAATATATTCACTAATGAAAATCTCTGGCTGATGACCGCCGGCCAGGAATTACTTGGACGTTCATGTTTCTCAGCAACCTCCCATTACTTCGCATCACAATCATCTTACGGCTGCACATTTTTAACTGCTTTTCACAGCATGGCATAATTTCTAAAAACTCTCCTATTCAAGGGTTACCTATTTTACGACGGTCGACATGAAACCAGTAAGACGGATGTCGAAAATAAGTGTGTTGCCTTGACGGTCGACAGTTGTGTATTAGCCAGCCGGACTAGGTGTGCGTGGCAGTAAAACTAAATATTTTTTGTCACGTATTTGAATAAATGGCACGTTTGCTGTCTTTTAACTTCGACTAATACCTGGTCGAAGGAACCAATTCGTTATTTTTAGAAACGCTTCTGGTCCACATCCATCTAAATCTTCCAAGAGGGGGAACGTTAAGATAAGTGTGTCGACCTTTTGGTAAAAAGTAGCGCATGACTTCTAACTCAAGGAGATTTAGGATGTAGGGCTGCTTTTTAGGAGGCCATAAGGAAAATGAGAGTAAGCGTTTGTCTTCATTAAGAAAATTAAATGGCTGTACTTCACTCACTGAACCGGATTATACGACAGCAGAGCTTAAGCCAAGAACAAATTATGACAACTAGTGAATGGAAGTGGAAACAGACCTGACGCAGAAATTGTTCCGAGCAAGTTAGTAAACTTTAAATTAAAAGCCTGCTGGCCATAGAAGACAGAAACGTACAGGGAGGTCTTCGCAATCAAAAGGTGTTATGAGGATGTGGCTGACCTGTTGGCCTTTGAGAAG
>CACRXP010000273.1:711024-732941 GCA_902702965.1 Spirometra erinaceieuropaei | reverse complement strand
TCGTTGTATCATAATGGAGGCTGAGGACTACTTGGTGTGATTGATGGACAGTGAGAAATGAAAACACTTGGTAGCTGGTGTGATTCCAATTCATCGCCACCATTTGGCTGAATACCAGTTCCGTTGCTGCGAATGGGTCGAGGATTTTGCATTGATTTCATTTAATGAACGTTAATACCGTAGCGACAGCATTTCGCCATCGTTACTTCGACTTTGGCAGTTTCACCTCTGAGTAGTAAAGGGTCATTTTCGAGTTCAGACATTCGTTTGCCCAGTTTAATTTAGGGATTGCCTGCATCACATCTTCCTAATTAGGCCTGAAGTAATCATTGACTCTAAATTTATGTAGATGATTAGATGCGCGCCCCGTCATGTCGGCGTGTTTTGAACGTTCTGCGTCCTTAATATAGAACCTCAGACCAACCGCCCAGCAGCAGGTTAGTGGAGACCGAATATCGTACAGTAAAGGATGAAGAAACGGATGACTGGTTTCAGCTGTTTGAGACTATCAGCCCTGTTATTTCACAGTGGTTACCGTGAGATTAAGGATGACCTGCTCATGTTATTACCCATCGACAAACAGTAGAACTGTTGGCAATGCAACATTCGAGAATATGCAATCTACAGTGCCTATAATTTACACCAGAGTGTTAAAACCCCAATAGTTTTCAAGGATGAATAACTGATGGCATCTAGAAACTCAAGGAAGCTTGGACTGTTCTTCGAAGGCATTTCTGGTTTATACGTCTGAAAGCCGTCAAAGTACTTTATACATTTTGTTGCTAAGTAATTATTTTCAGAGGATCTTTTAGCGTCTCCTGCTTGTTTAGTTAATAAAAAATGTCACGCCATTAATGCTGCTCAGTCTGCTCCAGCAAGTTAAATGTAACCGGTTTTAAAATCAGTTTCACTGTGGTGATTAGTCGGCATTAACAATATTCCCTGAAACTGCATTAAAGCGTTTTCTAAAAGACTCCTTCTTGGCTTTACAATGACAAGAACGATCCATCGGATATATGCCTATGGGTAATGGTGGTTCCACCTATTTTATTGTCCAGCTACATATAGAAGGACAACTTCAGCAAGAGAAGTGTGAAATTAACAAGTCAACTGATTCAGCTTGGGTGATTGGGACTCAGAATGGCGGCAATAACAGTAAGACTCTATCACCTCCTGCTTGTGCTCCAAGCCTTAAACGGCACGCTGACTTTGGCCTGCTCCTTCATCAGGAAATGTGTCAGTTTTTGCCAATCTCCTATGGTGGATTTGGTAGAAGTAAATCTCGTCCGCGCCCGTCCTACGCCAGCCAGAGTGAGTGCCTGTTTAAAAGATTTATTCTACTGCCTTGGCTGGTAATCTGAAATGTTCATAAAGTACCTGATCTCCATTTGGCCTTGGGTGAGTTTGTTGTCCATTCTCTCTGGTAGTGCTTTGATTCAGCTAACCATTTACTGATTTGACACGTGTTTGCCGTTCAGTCATTTTCCAAAAAAAAAGTCCAATTTCCAGAAAGACACTTATTCCCTTTGTAGGATTGTTTTTTGCGTTACTTGCCCCATAAAAATGGATGTTGCGTTCCCAAAACTATTTGGCTTTTGTTTCTCCGCAGTTGTCATTTTCTGTTTTAGTGAATCATTTATTCCCGCTTTCAGTTACGGTTCTGCTCAATATATCCGTATAAACGCAAACTAATATAAATGTGTGATTGGAAAATAGACTTGCATGTTCAATATTCACCAGACAAAATCTTTGCTTTAACCTGAACTTTAATATAATCCGTCTTTCCACACTTTTTGGGGCAGAAAATGACATATATGCTCTAATGGCTGCCTCCATATATAACATTTAGCTATTTCTATTCTTAGCGACCTAATCCAAGAATTACGTTGGCATTCACAAGGACAGTAGGAACCCATTATCTTAGTCTAGGTAGGTATATCGACAGGAAGAATAAGCTCAGTTAACTGAAACAGAAACCCAACTTTTTGGGAGAACCTATTTTGACTACTTGCGGCAGTGAGACAAAAGAAGTACGACGTGGTGCCAGTTCATGATAGGAAATTCCAGGATTTTAGTCGTATTCTGGACCTATTCAAAGGCGATAAGGAAGGCAACTTCACACGTGTAATGCCTGTATCTCTACTAACCGACCGTTCAAAAAAATCCGCCTACGAGCAGAAAACGTAGCCGACTGACCGTTTCAACAATAAAAATATGAGCAGGAGGTGCTTCTGCTTTGGCATTTTGGTAAGACACGGGAGGGTGATGTAGGTAAGACGAAAGTCTGGGTTGTTATAGCCAAAGGTAAAACAGGAAAAATTGAATTCCTCGTAATGCGGCTGGCCGTCTGCGAAATGGCAGGAGTACCTGCTCCCAGTTCTAAGTCTTAAACCAACTCTAGCCCAAACCTTGACTCTAACTCTAACCTCAATCCTGGCCTTAATCCTGCTTCTAGACTTAACCCTAACCTTAACGCTAACCCTAGTTTCTCTGGGGGTTAACTCAATACCGCCTACATTAAGGGGGTTCATATGCCCGTACCCTGTTGGCATCTTTACGCTTTGCCTGTCCTCAAGGAAATTAAGACATAGCCCAGGAGCTTTCACATGGGTAGTGCATAGACTGCCGTAGGTAATAAAATTCTGAATAAATCACGCGCCGTTGTGCGGCGGCTGGTTGGGCTCGAGAGAGAGAGCCCGTAAGGCACAACGGTATAAGTGAGGTTTGTAAGAAGGATCGGTGATTGCCCCTCTACCATAGTAAATATTTCGTTAACTTGAATGTTGAAACGCGATTGTTGATATGATAATATTCTTAACCAAGGTTTTCTTACCAGCTAAACTCTAAGAAACAACAGCCGCGCTTCTCACAATCTCAGATAGAGTTAGGAGAGATATGTGTATGCCAGATGTACTATTCTTCGACACCATGGTGATTGAGATTCATGTTCCTTGACTGTAAATTTAACATTTTCTATAAAAACGCAGGCGAACATCAGTTTAAAGGATTGCTTTAATCAGCAGCGTTGAGAAAACAGAACCAGCAGCAACTGTGTGGTGGTCGCTCCCAGGTTTTGAAAATAAGAGCACCCTTGACAGTTTTTAAATGTTTTGTTTGAAACCGCAATTTACTGTTTTTCTCACTGGACTCAACCTTGTCTGGTCGCTAGACTTTTGTGTTCAACGGTTACACTGAGTTATACATTTATAGGTACAGCTACAGCTCATATGAGACTTGATTTATTATTACCCAGTACGAACTTTCTGACGTATTATACGTATGCCCACAATCTATTTAAATCATCCCCTGCAAAACGTTTTCGCAACAAAATGAACTTAATTTACTTGCCTTTCACCCAGTTAACCAGGCAAAATGGAGGTTTCCGAAACTGGTCTGTTTTGATGAAATTCTGGTCGTAAAAACTAATGGACAATTTCTTTACAGTATTTAGTCAAAATCGAACATGGCCAAGGAGCCCTCTTTCTGGCAGCAAACTGACTTTGCTATTTTTGGCGAAAATATTCCAGAAATAATCTTGTCCTCAGGGTCTTGTGTTTTAACGCACCAGAGGTAGTTGCATAAATTCAAAGACCGTAGCTATGCGAGATTTTCCTCTTTTGGTCCCCAAATTCTAACGATTGGACCTAAAGTCTGGTAACGAACGATTAACGTCCATGCACTATCAAAATCCAATGAAAGAAAACTAAATGCTGCATGTCCTGGTTTATTTTCTATCGCCTTTCATGCAGCACAGGAAGCTGATAAGGAATTCTGTACGTAGAACATTCATACAGGAAATTAGGTTCTTTAAACGGCAACCCTTTCGGGAACGAACAACCAACTATTAAACTTATTTGTAGCCTTTATCAGCCACCGGACCGTTTATTAGTTGCGATTATTTCTTCTAGCGAATGTTTTAATAGGCAGAATGGCCGACCCTGGGTAGGAATAGAGACTTGTGAGAACGTATGAACATGTCTTTATTCAGACAGGCTAAAGGAAGATCACAACATGCTTTAGTTCCTATCTGGAACAAAAATTAAATTGTCAGTTTTGATGCTTAACTGTCAGTCTTCCTGAAATTTGGAATGTGCGCGTAGTTGTCCCATGGATGTCATCTTTAGTTAAACGATCGACTATAAGGTGGGTGTTTTCAGCTCAAACGAACAAAATACTCTTGTAAACATCGATTATGTACCGGACAAGAGAACAAACTTCTAATCTATAGACGTGATTATATTTCTCCGTAGTGTATCGAAGAGCGTTCGCAAGTTTGGACCTCATTTTTACGTAATTTCCCTTATCAAATAATAATTCCTATCGTACAGTAGGTGGGCTAACTCATGAAATTTCAACCTAAATTCCGAAATGCGATTTGGTTTCGAAAAGATTAATTAGGAAGGGTTGTAAAAATAATCATCGTGCAGTAAAATTATAAAATAATTCAGTTATTTCAGGATGCTGGCTTTCGAACGAACTGCTTTTCAGCTGCATGCAAAAACGATACTCTGTCAAAAATGACTGCTTAAGCGGCATGCATTTTCTCATTGATTTTCGATGTTCTTAAATATTCATTTATTCTTCATGGAAAACATGCATAATAACTCTTCATTTTTTCGCTCATTCGGTAGAACTTGACGTCCTCTTCCATTGTTTTACTCGCAGGAAGTGTGCTATTCGGTTCCCAAACACAGTTCCAATTCCCCAATAATTTTGAACTCGACCTGCCGTTACACTCGCATTCAACGTTTCCAAACTACAAGCCGTATATTTTCCGCGTACGGAAACCGTACATTTCTCTACGGTGTTAATAGGAGACCGTATGGGGTTCATAACATTCATCAGTGGATTTGAGCAATATTGTTGACTTTACAAGCCACATTGGTGAATGAAGAGACATGACGTTTTATGAGCGCCCATTTTGGCGTATCAAAAAATCTCACAATTAGAAACTTTTTGAAAACCGAACTATACCCCTCCTCCGAGTACAAAATTAAAAGGAGACGTAGTTTTCTGCCGAATGAACAAAAGAATGATTATTCTTATGCATGTTTTTTCATGAAATATAAGTTAATATTTGAGGGCATCGAAAATAAAGGCGAAAATACATGTTACTTAAGTTATAATTTTTTACAAAGCATCGTTTTTGAAGGTAGCCTGGAAGAAGCTCATTCAAAGACCAGAATCCTGGGGTAACTGAGTTATTATAGAATTATGCTGAACGATGATCACTTTTACAACCCTACCTAATTAATCTTTTCGGAACGAAAACGCATTTGGGAAGTTCGGTTGACATTTCATGTGTTAGCCCACCTACTATAGGTAGCTGAGCGGGAACTCAGTTCCCTTTTTCTACGACAACTGAGGGTCAAGGAAAGAGGAGATATACTTCCGCAACTATATAAAAGCTCCCTAATGCAAAGAACCATAGTGCGGCCAGGAAGGAGACAGGGAGTATAAGTTAACGGGGAGATGTGTTCGCTTTAGCCCTTCTGTGGATTAAAATAAACATACACCGGGTTACGTAGACAATAATGCTACTTCTCCGCTTGAAAACATACTGCTACTGCGATTTCATGAATAGAAATCCCAGCATATTTTCCCAATTAAAAGGATTCTTTGTACTGTTTATGTTTGGTGCAGAGCTGTTTCCACTGGTGCCCTTATTAAAAGTTAAACGCCATTGCGTCCTTTTCAATTTATTGTTAGTTAAAATTGTATGTCTTAAATGCATGCACTCGCGAGCCAAAGTGTAGTTGTGTAGGAGGTAAATAAGACTTGCCAAACGTAGGGACGTTATTCCATCCGCAAATGCTCATGTCATGTTTTTAGTAAGATTTTATCACATCTGCCAGAAGCATATCCATCTACAAAGATAAGTTTTTTCATTGATGATTGTTCTGGACAGGCTATGGGAACATGACAGTCTTGGTACTCAGTTTGTTTGAGGATGGCAGGCTTTTATCGTTAACTGTCTTTATTTTCACCTTCTGTTCCATGCGACTTTTTTGCGGTGCCTACTAGCCGTTAGCATAAACCTGACTCAAGAACTAAGAGGCCGCCTAGATATCTAAGTACTTTGATGGTGAAGTATGGCTAATATCAGGCGCACAGTCGAAATCACCGTTTTCCACGTCTTATATGAAGCCATGTCTTTTCCCCATCATCCGAATTTCTATTGGACGTGTAGTATGCGTCCAGTTTGGTTGGTTTTGCATTTGTGCTTCAATTCAGCATATTTTGAATTTCCTTCTTGTCATGAATTAACAGAAATAAATTTGAGAGGAAGCTACATTGCATTTGACTTTACTCATTTTTCAGAACCTCTATTCACCCCTAGTTTTTGAGCAGCGAATAGCTCCCCGGAGCATGTATCCTCAATCTAGAATTCACTCTTAGTCGTTTCTGCAGTACAGCAGAGAAAGACCGAGGCCTAGTCTATCAATAATAAAGCAGAGGTGGTAAGCAGGGCCTCAGCATGATCTATTTCGATTTTGTCGTAAAACGCCTGTGTTTCGTTAGAGGATTGCATTAGGTCGACAAAAGAAGGGATATTCTACCAACTGTCCTTGCCAGGAAGGAACGCCATACGCGCACACTAGCATGCAAACAAACGGTTGTATCGTTCGCCAGTCTTCAGAAGTAGCCACTTTTTTCTGTTAGTCAGCTTGCAGCTGCAGAGAGACTTCGAGACTGTCAAATGAGTCAGCAGTATCGCGCTAATTATGCCGACTCTAATGGCTTTAAAAATGGGACAACAGATAACTATCCGTATAGCACTCGTTGTGAGGGTTCCGGCATCTTCCGCCGTTGTCGCCTTTAATGATGAGCAAGGTGTGGTCTGTTCGCGCATACTTTTTAAAGCTCTTTGAAAACGCGCCCGTTTTTTGCTACTTTTCAACAAAACGAAACTTATCTGATTGACTATGACGAGTTGGTTTCGAGAGAGGATCCTAACCTCCTTGCTAAGTTGAGTGGCTTTCAAGTAACGCATGGCCCAAGTAACATTTGTCTGAGTATTAGTTTAGATTTTTGTTAGAGCTGTCAGATAAGTCTTATATATTGCATTACGCTGCCGTTAAATGGTATCCAGTTTGTCATTTTATAAGTGTCGTCTGCACAGTCGCCTGTCATCCAAAGTATTTCTGAGGGGGGGGGGTGGGGGGTTGGGGGCTCGGAGACCTGCATACAGTTAATCGATCCTGGTTTACGATAGACGCGGAGCTTGCAAGAGGATCATCTGCGCGCACAGGACCGGAAGTCTGAGAGCAGTTGCCTCTGCTGTTGCTGGTATGCGCTGACTCAGCCGCTTAGGGTAGTTAGGTGGGACCCTATAAATCACAGGGAAGGCTTCGTTGGGATTCATACGGTGCCCAGAATCAACCATGTTTGTGAGGATGGAGCTGTGTATGCTCTTAATTTCACCCTTAGTCAGCCATGCCGGCAGGTGTTCTTGTATACTTGCGGTTTAAGGGCGAAGTTAAGGGCATACACAGCTCCATCCTCACAAACATGGTTGATTCTGGGCACCGTGTGGATCCCAACGAAGCCTTTCGTGTGATTTATAGGATCCCACCTAACTACCCTAAGCGACTGAGTCAGCGCATACGACTACAGAGGCCGGTCCTGTGCGCGCAGATAATCCTCTTGCAAGCTCCGCGTCTATCGTAAGCCAGGATCGAATAACTGTATGCAGGTCTCCGAGCCCCCGTTCCCCCCCCCCCATGTGACACGTCTCAACCTTACCTTCACTGTCACTGACTGCCTCCTCTCCTCCCCTTCCCTCCTCCCCCAACTCTATTCCCATGCCCTGTTTGTATGAAAAGACGAACCGTGATCGATTGCACTTTTCACTTGCACGTTCAGTTTGCACCTCGTTCCCATAGGCCCGATGAGAATTTACCAAAAGCACGTGCAGGCTCGCCAAATGCACCTCTGAACTGCTCCATGGGAATTTTCGCAACTTTAAATAGTGTATTTTGGTCGGACAACGCACCATGTCGGTTAGGGTAAAATTCGCCACGGGGTTTATGGACGTGCATTTTACGTTCTGAAAAAATCGCATTATTAGATACTCTTTTTAAACTAAATTATATCCTTCCTTGAAGTACAAAATTTAGTGAAAACGTAATTTCCTATTAAATAAGTGAAAGAATACATATTTTGCATGCTTTCTATGAAATATAGTAATTTTATGAGGAAATCGAGTATCAATGGGCAAATAAATACTACGTCAGAAGTCACTTTTACGGAGTGTAGTTTTTGCAGGCGACCGAAAAGGAGCTGGTTCAAAAGTCGTCATCAACAAGTAACTTGAGTATTTTGGGATTATGCTGCACTGCAATAAATATTGCAGTCGTACTTACGTAATCTTTTCGAGTCGAAAGTGTACTTTTGAATTTCGGTTGACATTTCACGAGTTAACACATCTACTGTATTAACCAAAGTACTTCTCCCGGTAAATTTACTGCGTGGTTTGGAAGATGGTTCATCCAGTTATTTTTCCACTTGAGATTTTGAACACACACGCATACGTGAGCTTCTAATTCTTTACGTTAGCGAAATTTGCTGGGGTCTGTTTCGAAGTTACGAATGCTACCGAAAGAATATTTTAGAGCTCACAAATGTCTCTCTCAACTCGGGCACCTCAGTTTGTTTACTTTTAGACATGGGAGTAAAATACCTACAAAACAAGAGGGCGCTACATCGTGAAGTTTCATGGCATTACGGATATAAGCATTTGAGTGAGTGCAATGTTGTACGCTATGCTATCACAACGGGTCACGCTGGAGGTGTGCTGGACCAAAGGGGGGTCAAATAAGGGCAGGGCAGGCGCCAACGGGGGCTTGCTGACCCCCTCCATCTCATAACCTGTGTCACACATTGGACTTGGTGGCATGCCTAGGCGCGGGCTCACGTCGCGCCTGGCAAATCGCTTCCAATCCCAACGTCAGACGTTTGACAGGCCCAGAAAGCAAACCAGCGTATGGGAGGAGGAGAGTCGTACAGTAGCCGGCCTAATTCATGAAATCTTGACCAAGATTCTGAAATGTGCCGCCGATTAAAAAAGGATTACCTGGAGAGGGTTGCAATACTGATTGCCTTACAGCATAATCCAAAGATATTTAATTCATGCCAAGACGCTAGCTTTTGAATGAGCTTCTTGCTCACTATGCACTTTTGTTATTAATTTTCGATGTCTATATGAACAGAAACGCATTTTGTAGAAAATGCCCCCAAAACACTCACGTTCACACTCATCGGGTGACAAGCTGTAAATCCGCCACTATTTTTTATTTGAAGGGAGTGCATCTCCTGGTTTAAAAAGTGAATGATCGCGAGACCCAAAAATAATGATTCGTGCAACATCATATCAGTCTACTTATTAATGCTGCTCAGGAAATAACACTATGATCCACGCCTACTGCAAAATTTTATGAGTCCTACATGAGGTCTTCTTAATAACGCATGGTTTCCCTTACGTGAAAAGTGTACATCATGTACCATAAAAAACCTTGGCACAAATAAAACTCCAGGTAGGTTTTAAAATAGGTCGGAAGTTAAAAACATTTTCGTGGCGTAAAAGTACTCATTCTTCAAGCACAAAAATTGGAGAAGACGCAGTGGGCTACTAAACCAGTACAGGAAAAATTGTTTTTGTGCATGTTTTCTGTTAAATGTATCTTCATATATTAAGCATCGAGTTGATAGGACAGTCTTATCCAATTAGCACGCGAAGGTGGTTATTTTGTTTTGCCGCCAGTGACAGAATTTGATCCGAATTTGACTTGGCTAAAAAATAATTTGGTCCTTACTTCACGAGAATGAATTTTTATCATCCGTATAGTCGCAATTGGTGTTTACAAAATTTCAGTTTTTTGCTCTTGACTTGCTGTATAATTTGATATTCAGACTTAATGACCGATTGCCAATAACGGTAGCTATCAAATGCACTTTTTGTGGGAGTTCTGCAAATTTGGACTTAATAAAAAAGTAAGCTGGTCAGGCGTCAGGACATTGTATTTATTATTCTCAGCCTCTGAATTCGTGCTTGAACATTCCTACCCATAAGACCTGATTATTTTGCTTGGATTTCATCAAAATATCCGGAAGGTTTTTATCTCACATTAAAAGTGTTAAACCTTGAAGTTTTTTCATTTTTATAAGGCGTACTTGTGGAATAAATCATGATTTAAAACAGGTTCGTCTGAAAATAGGCATCGTGCGTTTCAGATTTTGAGTGCCCTATCATTTTATAAGCGCACTTTTCTCTGCCAAAAATCAAGACAGCTTACCCTCCCAGTTAGCTCAATGGAACTTTCAGCACGCATTGACAGGTGGCATCTGCGAACGTGTTGAAACGCTAGTTGCGCATAAACAAAGTAAAACACGCACATTTTCCTCGTCATTTCACGCGCTCAAACCTAAGCAATAAACCAGTTTTTCTTTTGTATAATGGAATCTATGTGACATTGTTCCGCGCATTAAAGGACAATTTGAGGTATTTTACTCCATAAGCAGCAGTATTATCTTCAGTTTGCTCTTCTTAAAATTCGTATTAATCCCGTATTAGACGAAGTTCAACATATTTCAGAACTTCATGGACTCCGACCTTAGAATTGACTAAATGTAAATTTTCTATCACTGGTGAGACATTTTTCTCAGTCTTGATTGTTGTCATTGACGTTTTATTTCAAACGTATTGTTATCATATACATCAAACGAAAAAACTTTTCGGGCGATTTGGTATAAGAGAGTCTTTGAATTTCCATAGCTTCGGCAGATAAACCGTATCATTTTGCTCTGTTTCGGCATCGGCGCTACAAAACTGTATGGAGGTCACTTTCACTTTCGAACATAGTAATTTTATTTACTTTCATTCTTCATCACTAATTATTAAAATTAGAACAGCTGCAGGAAGTGGATACCATCAGTTATGCGCAGCTTAGAGTATTTTTGAAAAACATATCACTGCAATGGGGGTAACCAAGCAGAATATGACCTCGCTACCGGTAAAAATGGTACTAGTTGATCCGTCATTATTTATGAGCAGTAATAGCGGCTGGGACTTGTTTTAGTATGAATTTCATCTTCATATGTATACTGTCATTCCTAGTCATTGCTGGAGGTTGTAGCCCACTTGTTTTACGGAGAACATCTTCCGTTTAGTGACTGGGAAAAATTTTTGAATTTAAAGAAGTGTGTTTGGCTTAAGTTCATTTTGGTGTCTGGAATACTCAAAAACTTTTTCTAACGACATTAATCATTGCAAAAAGTCCGTAACTTCGCAGTACACAGTTTTTTGGTCACCCACAAATGGTGCTTTTTACCTCCGGAGTCTGTATTTGCCAAGACTTTGAGCTTGGTCTTACTCATGGATGTAGTTAGTTTGCCCACGAGCGTTTTTGGGTGCATCGAGAGTAAATAATTAGAAGGTGAGATGATTGAAAAACCTTTTGATGTCACCACGAATCTGTTTATTGGATTCGCACTGGGGAGGAGGACAGAAAAGGAACGCGGAGGCAACCTCAAAGTTTTAATTGACAAGGCAAATGTCTTAGAATGTCTCCTTTGCTGTCTTTAAATTCTGTGTTTGATCTTTTGATTTTCCTCCTGGTCATATGGGTGCTTGATGACCTCGTCAAGCAGTTCGGTGCCAGTCGTCGAATTGAACTTGGACAAATCTGACAATGGTTCAAGAGTCATCTGAGCAAATTTTGTCCTTTTACACCTTCAGCTCACCATTCCTGGTAAAAGAAAGGTCAAAACTACACACGTGCAAAGGTGCACATAAGAACCAAATACTTTGTGTGATTTGGATTTTTAGTTCGCAAATGTGCTGTCATAAAACTGAGAATACATTAGTGTCGTTAATATCCGCGTTCAGCTTTGGCATCACATACGCCAAAATCTAGGTTGTGTCTATTAAGTTAATCATTTAGCCGCTGGAATATATTTAAGTGGTGAGTATGTCACAGTTTGTTCGATCAACGGAAGACTTGCTGAACAGAGGAATCTGAGTAGAGTAATACATGAGATGTCCGCATTGTCCCCGCGAATAAACTGCCAGTATAGTTGATAATCATGAATGTTACTTGTCTTAAATATAAGCTACTTAGGAGGAGAAGAATCTAAAAATCAGGCGATAACTCTAGACGAAGTTTTGCCAAAAGATAGCGCAATAAACAGACGGCAGATTTCAGGTTGGGATAGATTTACGGTTGTTCATGAATTTATAGTTTGATGTGGCTGACTGAAGCAACAAACAAGGCTTCATCCAGAATCAGACAAGCGAAAATTAAAAATGAAACATCTAAGGCCTTTGTTCTCGGCATTAGTTTAAAACAAGTGGTGAGCTTTGGTAAGCAGAACAGCGCTGACTTTAGAATCCAAAAATAACTCAATTGTGGCCTTATCATCCAGAACGAGGGAGTATTACTAGAAGTACTCTTCAACATAGTGAATACAAATGCTTGGGAGAAAGTCCCCGAGCCTATTAATGAGAGACGCCGGGTTTATTTTGTGCAAAGATAAACGCTGCCAGCATAAAAATGTGGACTGGTGCGCACATGATACCGACTTTGACAATAATATACAGTGAGTGACCTATCTCATGAAATGTTGACTGAAATTCTGAAACGTGTTTTCGATTAGGAAGGATTACTTAGGCGCGGTTGTAATACTTATTATCTTGCGGCATAATCGTATAGTATTTCGGACTTGGCAGGATGTCGGCTTTTAAACACACTGCTTTAAAATCTCCTGCAAAAAACGTACTCGGTAAAAAATGACTATTTAAGTAGCATGCATTTTTCGCATTGATTTTCGATGGTCTTGCAAATTTAAATATATCATATAGAAACCATAAACCAAAATACGCTTTCTTTCGGGCAATTAATAGAGAATCACATCTTCTGTATTTTTTTTATTCAAGGAAGGAGTATAATAAGGTTTTAAAAAAGTTTCTAATTATGAGATTTTTTAAGACCGCGCAATGTCCATTCACATAGCATCGTAACTGGCCGTTTATGCCAGCACCTCGTGAAACGTACAACATAGTCCGGGTCCATTACGAAATTTTATAAACTCTATATGGTATCTTCCTAAACGCACAGAGAAATATGTGATTTTCCTTACGTAGAAAGCATGCACCTTGTAAACTTAAATCGCTAAACGCTAATGCAATGGCAGATCTGGCTCAAAATTATTCGGGAATTGGAAAACCTTTTTAAAACCTAATTATACTCTTTCCTTGAATAAAAAATATACAGAAGATGTGATTCTCTATTAATTGCCCGAAGGAAAGCGTATTTTGGTTTATGGTTTCTATATGATATATTTAAATTTGCAAGACCATCGAAAATCAATGCGAAAAATGCATGCTACTTAAATAGTCATTTTTTACCGAGTACGTTTTTTGCAGGAGATTTTAAAGCAGTGTGTTTAAAAGCCGACATCCTGCCAAGTCCGAAATACTATACGATTATGCCGCAAGATAATAAGTATTACAACCGCGCCTAAGTAATCCTTCCTAATCGAAAACACGTTTCAGAATTTCAGTCAACATTTCATGAGATAGGTCAATCACTGTATGTGGTGCAATTAAAAGTGTTACTTACGTCAAGTCGGAAATATGGAAATATTTTCTGCCTCATTGGTGCACCTCCAAATTTTGTGATTGTATTAGTGATTTTCCTTGCCAGAAAGTTTAAAGAACTTTAGAAATAATGTAGATGTGGCCAAAATTCGTTAACTATACTTATTTAGTGCTAACATTTTTACCACCTTGATTCTTATAAATATAAACGCAACCCTGGTCTTATCCCAAACTCCCATTCAACCTGAAATTTAGAATTAAGCGACCTGACAAAGGACGATTCGCATTCGCATGTCCAGCCTAGCGTGAGAAGTGTCAAATCTAATGGTTCCGATAATTGTATTAGTGGCACGTTCTTTTGAATAAGGTTGTTTTAGTAATGGTAGTGGTTGTAGCAAAAATTTAACTGACTAAGCAAACTGTGCCGCCGTCGTATTAGACCAAAACGGGGCCATAATGACTCATAGAAAGCGTTTTTTATCTGGGCTATCTGTGTGAGTTCTTAGTGTTGTCGCGAGTGCGTGTTGTATGTGGTAGATGGAAACTCGCGTACGCCAACCCTTGCTTTCATTCCCATCGGCTGCCAGCCGAAATATCCAAACACACCAATGCTGCCTGGGATATGGAGGATAGAGCGAGGCTATCACTAAGATAACCTTCTTTGTAATAATTTAATACATTACACACTATAACAAATCTGACGCGCGGGGAGCGCACAGGTGAAGACTTTTCCCAACACCAGGGTCAGCGCGTCAGATGGTCGAACAGTCATCACACCAACACCCTACGCACGTGATGAAATTGCAGCAGTTAACGACGCGAATGTCGGCCATCAAACAATTAGCACACCAAGTGCGACGATCCCCGATGAAGGGGGAGCCATGAATGTTCATAGGTATGCGGTAGCATGGCAACTGCCTCCTATAAATACTGCAGCCCCTTGTGTATGAACCACCCGTATTTGTTTTTTGTCTCTGATGATGGGTTCGAACAGGAATCCGAAACGTCAGGCTAATAAAGCTCTTGTCCCTGCGATTGTGTCGCCTTCTTCAAAAGCTGACACGTTTGAAACTGTCAGAGCGCATTAAAATTCATGGTTTGAAAAATTAGCAACTGACGGGCTAACTCTACCAAATCCAGAGCTGAGATTTAGGACCAAATGACATTTTTTACTTATGACTGATTTGATACTTTCATTTATGTCCAAGTTAAGGTGTCCGTCCTTTTTCAAAGTTCGATTCGCGTGAGGTTCCACACTCTAATAATGGTAAAACGCAAAGATGGTTGTTCCACTTTCTCAGTTACTGCGTCAGCATTCACTGTCAGATTTCTTGATCCGTCTTACCAGTTAACACAGTGGGTATTTGGATATTAATTATGATAGATGCAGCAGAAACCAGCCATTCCCAGACTAGTAAATGTCAGATGACAACAATAACAGTCCTCACAGCTCTGGAGCCTTGTTTCTTGTCCTACAGCATTGCCAGCAATGGCTGCTTTGTCTCTGTCCAGTGGTCCAAATACTCGAGTTCATGGCACTCTAAGTAATCTTTATGTTGTCCGTCAGTCCACAACTTCTTCTGAGAGAATAAATGTTCGACTTTCCCCTGGTCACCTCCGCTAAAATTGTGCACCTTCTTCTTAAAAACGCGCCTTTACATGAGCAAGGAAATTCTCTTTGGGGTTAGTTGTACTATACTTCTTTTACATCTGTTTGCTCTCATTTGCTATTCAGTTTTTTTCTATCCCCTTGTATCGGTTGCCATCGGGTCTAATCGTTCTGGATGTTGTGTGCTACTAAAAACCTGTATAGCTCATTCCCAAACGAAAAAATAGGGCCTCGTGTCTACAATGTCTACAATATATACAAACACTTGTAGACCTAGGGCGAGGTGCACATTCTTTTAAATCGCAACAACAGGTTACAACATTACTCAATGTTTTCTTTCTGTCTCGCTGAAGCCAAATCCAAGTTATTCTATTTTGCTCGGAGTTATCTCTGAATTGTTCAGTCGAAAATTTGAAATCAAATGTTCAAAGTCCTACCTTAGACGAAAAGGACATTGTGGATTTTTTCTGGCTTTAAAAGGAAGGACTGAGGATTGTCTCGTCCTGCAGCCACAAACTCATCCAAATATAAATAAGATGTCGTTGGATTTAACCCCTTTTTGTCCAGTAGATTTTTCTCGTTGATTAAGAACCACTTAGTTTGTGGATGCATAATTTTCAAAAGCAGTACCAGAGGATCTAAGATGCCTGAATATTCACAGGTAGTAAAGAAAATCAGCCTTAAGGAAAAACAGCTACTCGCAAGTCGGGAATTTTGTTGACTAAGACATCCCCCAGGAAATCGCCAGTCTTACGCCTGCCCCTTTCAACGCTGAGGAATAATTTTATAATCTACTTCCGGGAATTTTCGTTAAACCAACTCCATAGTGGGAGGTCCATTCGTGGGCAGCAGATGGCCACCGTTAGGCAGAAAGTGTTCCCAGAATGTGAAAATTTCAGCGAGTTTGTGAAATAATGGTTCGAACCTAATTTTTAAGGTCATCAAAGTTCTAATTGAGGCATAGCGCAGAAACTGCCTTCTTTTTTAAATGCGCTCATTGTAAGTAATAGACTTTTTAAATAAACATATTTTTGAGTCTTTTAAAAACAGGTGAATCACGAAGACCACCAACGAAATCAGTTGAGGGGAATCAAGTGAGCATTTGTGTCCGTTCCCTCAAAACGCCTATGCAACAACCAGGCTAGAATGCGCAACGTTCGCTGCTGCTGCTGCTGCTGGTTTCGATTGTTCATTGGCCTGCTTATTTGCCTAAGCAGAACCCTGAAAGTCTGGGGCTTCGCACTGGCAGTTTTGCCGTCTCTCACGTTGACACCGCCACTCCCGCCACCTTGTGTGACGACTCCCGTGCCCCAACTCTTTAGCGTGACTCGATGGTTGGCAAAATTCGCCTCCCTCTTTCTGTTATACCGGTCTTTCCAACGCGTGTTCACCTCCCATCTCTATCCCCATCAGACTCCCTTCTCTGCGTTATAGTCAAAATTGCGCTGTTACCCACAAAACGAATGTTGTTCGAGGCGTGCTCATGACTGACGGACAGAGAAAAAAGAAAGCCAAGTAATAAATTGGCACGGAGTAAATCAATGCCCGATGTGGTGGTAAAAAATTATTTTGGTCTATATTTTTTGTGACAATGCCATTCAGGTATAGTAACTGTTTCAGGTAAAATGTGTGTCGTCTGGTTTCGCGTGGGTCAGACATATGGTTAATAGTTTTACAGACAATACACCTCTGAACACTGTAATGTATCCAGCAGGACCCAAAATCTGATTGACATTTATCCAACGTAGACAGTTAAAAGTTGCTAATGTGTTGATTATGAATTCTGGCAATGAATAAGCAGGGAACAGATAAGATCACAAGTTCGACTGCGCAAAGGGAGGCAAAAGAAAAACGTTTTCATTGAAGTGGTTGTGGATTTTACATAAGTGTACAAGGAAGCAGGTTGTAGACCAAATGAATTTGTTCTGGGTCTTTAGTAGTTTATATCTTTTAGTAACCCAATCTGATATAGATAAATTATGCTTTTGTGATCTACTGTCCCGGCGTAATAATTAAAATTTTCCTCTTTATTTTTGACAAATAAGCAGACGATGGGGAGTCTATGGTCAAAACGATGAACAGGAAAGGCATGGAGATAAAGGATTAAATGTGGTAGATTACAATAGATGTTTGGACTGGATAATTTAACAGACTTTGGAGATAAACGTCCACAGGAAGCCATAACTCCGTCATGTTCACATACTTATGCCCATTAATCCTTTGCGGGACCTGAAGTCCACGTGCAAATCGAATCATCAATGCTCAAAATGCCCATATTTTTCATATGCATAGTGGACAAAGGTCAATCTTCAAATACAAAACAATTGATTTCAGGACCCTCTTTCAGCAATTCCAACAATAAAAATGAGCAGAAAATTGACTGAAAGTGTTTTTCTGTTAGCGCGCATCCATGTTTGTGATTTTGCTTATTTCACGCGTTGTTCTATAACCGAAACATGTAACAGTGCTTTGTGGGCGAGTATACACAGACTTTGGTTGCAGAAAACCATCCGTTGGGCGTTTCTTTAAGTATTTAGGAGAAAGTTCCGTCTTTGTTAGGTAAAACGCTTAAAACTCCGTAGTATCTTAAACCCAAAAATGTCTCTACGACATGGCTGGGACTTTTTCTTGAACGTGTCATTTCTACATTTCACTGTCTTCCGTCCCGTCACTTGCCAAGCAGGCCTGATTTTCTACATTTAGTTGCATCTGTTGCGCAATTAAAGGGTCATTGTTTGTCCCATCCTGTGGGAATCTGCGCAAGGCATGTTTATATGTCTCAGTTACCATTTTTTGTGGCACTTGACCAAATGCAGAAACTAGACTGATAAGTTTACTGGTGTTCGAGCAAACATTTTTGAACTTTAAATCTAGCCTTCCAAGTGACTGGTCTCACAATACACCAGGCCCCACAACTATTGCTGCACCAAAATATTTTCGACCAGTCATCGATATAGACAACTTCAAGATGTAATTGATCAAAAGAGAGTAATTAAAGGGCGAAGGTTCATCAACAGTTCGATGCAATATTAGGTTTAAACAATTGTTTTATCAAACATGAAATTCATAATTGGATTTAAACGTTTCACTTTTCCGTGCACTTAGGGACATTTCTCCCGTTGTTCTTTAGTAAAGGCGCACACGAATAATCCTCTATTACTAAAGGCAAATACAATAGGCTTAATGAGCATCTGTGGCTTCAGCTGCTCCTCTACATATTGCAAAAAAGTTGGGAATCGTGATTTAGCATACTAATTTACGGGAATATCAGGCTTGTTGCCCTGGATGTAATTTTTCTAAACATACCATAAATTACCTAGCTCATAACTTAAGCGTAGGCGACTACGTTTGCATGTTATTTTGACTTGAAGAATAATTACGATGTCAGAGGAACTTTTGATAAACATGTGCTACATATAGCCGGTTTAAAAATGCCATATTTTAGCGACAGATACACATAACAACACCCGTATGAATGGAAACAACAGGGAATTGGTGAGTCTTTCCGTCTACGCTGATCTAATTTGACTGGCACAGTTGACACAGTCAGAACAATTTACAAAACGTCGTATCTAGTTGCACCATACTGCATTAAGTGTATTTTTACTTATTTAACTTGAAAGCGCAGCACGAAGCACACTTATCTGTGATGATATGCTTGAATTTTTTGCAGGCTATACAGCAATCACTTTTATTTGAAAATTTTTGTATCATCCGTTCTATATTCATATGAATACCAGAGAGAATGCTATTCAACAGCAGTTGGCAAAAGAACAACGATTTTAGATACTAAAAGAGGGTATTGTAGGCTTCCGTTTTGTGAATGCTCCTTATCCCTTATGGATCTTTTCTTCTTGTAATTTTCTTCTTCTTATGGGACATTTTATACGCAGCATTTGCAAAAACTATTTTAAGATAAGGCATCCTGAATATTTTTCAGGCGAGAACCGCACGCCAAAAGTCCTGAAACCCACTTACAAATGCTCGCAGATTGCAACGAAAAAGGAACATGCGTAAATCCGCAAAGATGCCATGCTTGGAACCTGAGCCGCTCTATCCTTAACATTTTTACTTTTCCCTGACCAATTGAGCAATGAGATCATGCTCACTCTCAGAATCGGCGCTCAACCAAAAAGTCCTTTGCCGTCTGGAAAGAAAAAAGTACAATGAATCCAGTTATACCACGTTGTAAATTAGATTAATGGCCCTTTGGGCTCGAACTTCAAACGATGTAATCCTTTCAAAACGCATTCTATGGAGATAAACAAGCAAAAGTTCGTCTTAAAAAAATTGAAAGTTAACCAGTGTTCTGTCATAACACATGAACTTCATAATTTCAAATATTACTAATGCCACTTTTCAATTGGCCTTCTTTGCTGTCAGTTAAATTCTTGAGCCGGCGGTTATCTTTCAAGACGGTGTTCGAAATCAGCATCTGTTATAAGCATCAGCAGTTATTTGGCAGTTCAAAAAGTCCCTCATGACACCCGAACGCAAAATCAACTCCATTCTTTCTGTCGTTTAAAACTAACAGCAGTCCTAAAAGACCATATCAAGTTAGTGTGATGGTGGTAGAGGTGATGTTGGGGGTTTAAGCTGATCTGTGCCGGAATAAATGCGAATAATTATTGTAGAGTTCTTGTAATCTGAGATAATGCCATTTCAGGATCAACTTCTCGTTTTATAGTTTCTAACTTTATTTTCGGTAACTTTCATTGACCACTTCACTGAGCTCTTACCAAAGGGACAAATCAGTTGCTTACAGAGGCAAACTGACTTAACTATAACTTTGTTTAATTCTACTCTTATTGTTTTAACTTTGTCTTCTGTTACCAGTTGAGTTCATCACAGACCCTTTAGTCAATTTCCGTTGCAGTTTCACCACAGTTAGATTGATTGTTTCCAGCTGGATTTGGTCGGCGGTAACCGCCAGACAGAGATATTTCAGTTGGAATACCGAACAATCGGTAACTTTTTAGACAGCGGCAGAACCCTTGTAAACGATGGGGCTCGAGCGTGTGTTTGAGTTCTTGAGTATTTGACATTAAGCAAGTTCAACCCAAATTCATTTCGCAGGTTGTCTACGTCTCAGTCTGAAGTTTGACGTTTGCTGGCTAGTGATTGCAAGAAATCACAATCGACCCTTATCTAACGGTAAAATTTCTTTACTGTTTAGTCAGACCACACCTTATCTTTGAAAAAAATGGGAGTCATCCGATCTTAAGTAAGTGAAACCCGTAGGCAATTCACCAAGCCTTCAGTAATCCAATAATTCAGTGGCTTACTGGGGTCCGATTGCTTGCTATTACACTTTTCCTATGAAAAATTTGAAAAAGACGTTCCCATTTTGATCAGTTAACTGGACTTTCGTTCTCGCAAATGCCTGAACGTGTAACACCTGGGAACACGCCGGTAAATAGTCGTTTGCCTCAGCCACAAGGGAATTGCACATTTTCCATTGGTGTAGCCATATGATGATAGAAAAAACGCCTCTCGCTCCTTCTCACGAGGGAAGAAGGTTAATCATCGACCATAAATTATGGCCCTCACATCCCAGAACATACATTACAAGGCATATCAACTGGCTGCTCAATTACTAGACTTGTTGGATATCTCGAACTGGCTACTTTTTTCGTTGGATCGTGCTCTGAATAACGCCGAAATTCAGAGATATAGATTAGCAAGTGACCAAGTATACAGAGTTTGGGGAGAAATGACCTAAAATTGCGTCAAATATTTGAAAGGAATTGTGTCAACACTTTGTTTCGACAACGGATGAAGTGCATTACTTGGTTTACGAACTATATTAGTGATTGAATTCATACTGGAGTCGCGCAGATTTCACAATTTACTCCTTTTCCCAAGTGGGTAAGCGTTGCACCAGTTTGCTTATAAGTAGCTTCCACATCCGCCAATTAAAGATTTTGTGTCTGAGGAGCCAACAAGTCCAGTGAAAGAAGATATGCATTCATCCCTTAACTGAATTTTGCGTTTGGCAAGTATAAGAAGTTGCTGGAAATAAATTTATCGCCGCTAACCAGGGGCATGTTGTAATACAGTTACTGGAAAAATACTAGGAAATCTTCTCGGGTGTTCATTAAAGGGCTCTGGTGAACGATTATTTGTGCTATTTTGCGACAGCCCCTTTGGTTTCCGTAGAATAAATTCCATGTCTACAGTGCGCATTAAAACCTGCGGACACCCAACATTATTTTTAAATATGTTTCAACTAAAAGCCTAGAGGCATTTGCAATGCTGACTACTAGCGACATGATCCGAAATTAATCCCCACATGATAAAATTCTAGCCTTCACTTGGACATTTTTCCAACCATCGCATAAATTAATTGAAGATAAAATCAGTTTCGGCGCAGGGTAGTTTCAGTTTTGGATAAATTCCTTTCTTACTTGTACTTGGTGGCGGACTCGAGTGAATGTTTTAAATTACGGAGCAATTCAGACCTGTACCAAGAAACCACTCCCCAAGGCGAGATAGCATGATACATATAGAAGATAGCAGTTGTGTCAACCAAAGGAGAGCACAAGTGAGGATGGCAAAGTGTTCAACGGTCTCATAAGTAGAAATCATCTAGAAGTCTCTATAATATCCTTATGGGAAAACCTTTCTGTTCAAACTTTTTGCGAACCGGAAATGGAACCGCACAAATCGAACCAGAGAACTTGCAACATCCAGTGAGGAAAGTGCTTTGAC
>CACRXP010000273.1:689934-702115 GCA_902702965.1 Spirometra erinaceieuropaei | reverse complement strand
AAAAAATAAGATCGATATTTGGTCTGAATCGTCGTTGCATCACTCAGGCAGAGTTGTATTGACTATTTGGCTTGGCTATGATAAATATGTGTTGGTAAGACATTGTCATCTTGTTTCGTTGCAGGTGTTTATAATGACTTCTGGCAGATTCTCTTTTCAACACCTAAAAACGAACGTACCTAGATAATTTCCCATGGTTACTAGATGCACTTTCCCGGCAACCTAAACTGAGGAAGGCTGAAAACTTTCTAGGTGCGTTTTACAGCTGTCATCCTTGTACTTCCGAATTTCCGCACTTTCATTCGTTGGTGAAAAGTAACATTCTGAGTTTCCACCGGTAAGCATCCTGGGGATTTTGGCAGCATGGATTGTGGGAATTGGCATGTCCGGACGAATTTTGGTGCTGCATTCCAACAAAATTTCCGGGCCTGTTTTCAAAGACCATCCTCCAACAGTGTAAGCGTCGCAAAAAGGACCGAGTGTTTTAGGGCAAAAGGGTATTCCAAAACACCGATTTCACACAATTCAATTGTTGCGGCACAAATGGATCTTCCGAAAATCGTTGCCAAGCCTCAGAGAAGTGGCGGAAAACTCCAGTTTCCGATAACCGGTTTCCTCGATGTTCTGCCGACGACTGGTTTGCAAAATTCTAGTATTCTAATGCATTACTAAAAGATAGCTTAGATGTTGGTTGGAGTTCATAAGACTAGATATATTTTGATGGGACTGGTCTTAGGAGAAAACAGCTGACCTTCGGGCGGAAAGCTTTAGAGAAGGTATACCCTTAAGGTGTGGAAAAATCAAATCAAGTCTGTGCGACCAATCATGTTTTAAACCGAAGTCAGTTCGTTTTCCCTTTTGTATTTTACTTGGCCATGCCAATCAGAAGGGACTGACTAAAGCAAAATAAATGGACCCGAGAAGGAATCGTGCAGGAAAGGCGTCACGTTCTTTTTCCTCCCATCGACAAAGCAGTTTGACTCAAGGCTGACTTGTTCGCCATTTGTGACTTTAAACCTCCACAAATCAATATGTGGCACTTACAATTAAGATCAAAGGACAGGCACCGAGTTCACGGCATGATAGTGGTTTGGTCCACTTGCCTTTTGATGGACACTAAATCTCAAACTTTCCATCACTGGAAAATCTTATAAAGCTACCGACCTTTTATTTCAATATCAGACTAATTGTCCGACAACATCAGGAATAATTTCGTGTACTGTTCTATTTTTATGATTGCTGCGCGTTCTATGCGCACGAGTAGGTTAGTTGGCGTTTGGATGGTAAAGCTTCCATAATGTCAAATATACCTGGAGTAAAGGTTTGTCATCTGGGTTTGTTATTTCTTTCGAATGGCCAAAGTTTGTATGCTTTTTGTACTGTTCTCTACAACGTCAATAAAAAATATTGCTTGGGATTTATTCGTAGGAAATCGAAGCTAACTTGAACGTTTAATTTGAATGTCGCTTAAAGTCCCACCGTTGGGATTCCGGCTGACTAAGTGAGTCAACTCGGTGTCAATAGGCTCCGGCGTTAGCGTATGATGCTTAACTCATGTATTACCTAATTATCAGGGATAAAATGAAGTATTCAACAAATACAAGTGCCAGTGTTCAAATAAGACATGTTGGGAAATATATATATATATATGAAAAGCTTAATTCATTTCCTTACGTATGATAAAGCACTCGAGCAGACGCTTTTTTCTCAAGTGCCCCACACCCAGTTTCTAGATGTGCTTGACACAGGTCTGATGTCATTGTGCGTAGCTGTTTCATCCCGTGTGTATCGATACGGACTTTGGAATGAGAAAGATTGCTCAACAAGTGTGGAATCTCGTGACAGAAGGTGGTGGAATTTCCGGCATTGAAGAAATTGTGAGTCTCATGAGGCAGTTGAGAAGTATACGCGACTGCCAGAGCAATAACTTTATTCGTCTGACACTTCGGATTCATCCTCGAAGCCATTATCGGAGACAGCAGGAGATACGGACATTCCTGCACGAGAGTTTACAGTATTCACAGAATACAGTAGCTATGCTACTGCTTGTCTCTGAAAACGAACGGCTCCCCCTTCGCCAGAGATGGCTGCTCTTGTTGTGATAATTCCTTGATCGTCGGTATCGGAGCCGTTAATAGTTGAAATTTCATCACGTGCATTGGGTGTTGGAGCGATAATTACACGACCATATAACTCACCGACACCGGCGCTGTAAACCATGTTCGCCTGCGCGCTGTCCTTGTTTCAACGCATATGAAAGGGGAGGGCATTTAATTCGTTAATTAATAAGAGGCCAGAAAACCAAGACCAAGCAACTTGCGGCTCACGCGACTATCTCCTCCCAAGAGAATTTGAGCCGTGCCAAGCTTGCATGTGTCTACGGGTCCCGTCAAATGGGTCGCGACTTGAGAGCTGACCTCGTTCCTCCTCTCGCTGCCACGTGCTCAACCATCTCTGTTCGCAGTAGCTTCTCCGTTTCTCCGGCATAATTACTTTGCCCGCAACTGCTTCAGGTCTGGCAAAGGATTCTAGACGTTTCCTGCCACGGCAGCGGATCTTCCGGCCTCTTGGCCTGGTGGTCGATAGCTGCCTCCGCTCTGTGTTCAACTCCAATTCCATACACCGCGAGAAGGCACCTGGTGGCCTTCGAGCAACTCTTGACGTACGGAAACGCTTGCCAAAACTTGGGGTAGGGGCGATTTGGCCACTCGCCTTATATGCATATGCACAGCTTGAAGAAGTTATTCGCGTAATCATTTCCCTGAACACCCGTTGAATGTACTGTAATTCGCAAACGATGTATTCTGATTCAGTACAGTGCACCTAAGCACGACGGTGTTGTGATGTTATTTGTGATGTTCTCGTTCGATGACGACGAATTTATCATCCAAGTGACGAATCAACAATTCCGGTCTGTATGTTGGAAGACCAGCGTACCAGGACCGTCTCGGCTGTGAGTTCCGAAATCAGTGAATAAATTGGCGTACCTTTAACTAAATCGTATATTGTTCCGTCAAACTTAAAATAGGTCCTGAGCTAGAACTGCGGGAAATGGAGGAGATGGACTTGTCCAAGGCGATTCTCCGCTTTATTTTATTTATTTTGCAAGAATAGACCGATGTTCTTGACCGCTAAATCCTGGGAACTAGAAGTAAAGAAGGGCGTGATATCAGATGATGCTATGTGCTCATTTAGCAGGCGACTTGCCCCTTTAAGTTTCTTTAAGAATTGCGCTCGCGAACAGACAGTGAAGTCTGAATCAGCGGTCAGAAATCTAAGACGCTGAAAAGGCCATTTTGACGGTACGTACTTCTGAGTGTCGTTGAGCGGTATAATGGGCCGGATAGGAGAGTCCTGTTTGTGCACTTTGCAGAGGCCGTGTAATCTGTGAAGGCCGTTTCTTGGACTCTTGTCATGCGTCGATCGACCGCGGATATTGCCTCTGAGTTCCCCAGAGCCAACTATGCCTCATTAACTTCGTGTGTTCCCATTTTTCAGAACTAAGTCCAGTGATCGAATTTATCCAATTACCTGCGTCGTTCGACATGCATATCTCATGATCAGGATTGTAACGACACTTGCAACCGTGAGGTTCGCATTTTGGGTGAGCTCACAGATATGACCCAAATGGCTGTATTGTTACATTAAAGGAATGTCCAGGAACTCGTTAGTTCGGTAAAGGCTTTTAATAAAGATCCCATTTTGAAGGTTTCCGTAGACACTGAGCACGAACCTATCGTTATGTGCAGTCGATTGGAAACACTGAGAACCGCAAAGTATGTGCCGGCACTTTAGGGATACCGCGAAACCCACCGGAGTCCACCACCACCAAACAGCGTAGAGACATTTTACGGAAGAAATGTCCGTTTGATACACATAAAATGTCATGCTTATTATTGCACATGTTAATTCTATTCAAATTTATTAATCTCTGACCTTCCTGTCCATATGTGGCCCTACGAATACTCGTGTTTTTGTGACGTCCCTTTCGACGAAATCAGACGAAATCCTCTTTGCTGCATCCCAAACAATGAAAAGACGAAAAATTTGGCAAATTTTCGAGAAGCCATTTTAAAATATAAAGGCAAACTGTGGATTGTTGGCTAATCGTCAAACTTGTCATTACACTAACTTTCGGAGGACATTTAAGTGCAAATTCGAGTGCAATTTTCGAGCGTTGTGCTGCTTGTGCTGTTTCATCTACTCGATTATATGCATGGACGGGCATCATGTATTCCTCATTTAACGTGACTTTTGGCGTTTTCGACATTTACGCTTTTCTGAAAAGAATGTTTTTTTTTTCAAAAAACGTAGTCTTTCTTTTTTATTTCCACTTAAAATCGTTCGATATTAATTTAAGTTTTGGTTGACACGTCTGCCCGGTCTCCGAGTGATTAGGAGTGCTCCTCAAATCTAAGCACGTTTTACGTGTTAGGTCACATACTGTACATAGATTTGTAGTTTTAAGGGCACAATGTAGCAAATCGCTGTCGCTGCGCCTGGCTGCTCTCCTATTTGCCTCACTCTCGCTGTCGATTCGCTGCTGGGACCGCGCGAAGCTTGTCACTAGCCTCGCGTTAGCTCGACGTCAATGAAACGCTACCCTTTCGCGGATTGGCTACAGGCAGAAATAACTCAGCGGAGGGCGGACACGCAATGGGGGATGAGAACCTCAGCGGTGGACACGGGCAAAAGCAACACACCTGAAGAGGCAGCTTGCAGCACCTGTTTATTGAGCCCCTGCACTCTCCTTCCCAACAGGAAAGCTTGTCCAAACCAATCTGTGTTCCCAGATTTGTGATTTAGGAATCTTCGTGTTGTCGATCGTTGGAAACTCTCGCGTCAGCTTCCCATTACGAAAACACCACTCTACCAGTTCTAATTCTTGTACTACTTTTTTCATTTGAGTAGTTGGAATTTTAAACTAATAGTTTGTTCTACTTAAAACCTGACTGCCGCTAGATGAATTTCGGTCCCAACAGCGAACAAACAATGCCTGTCCGCAGCTGTTATCGCAAAGCTGTAACATAAACCGCATGCCCTCCAGTCGTCGCATAAACGACGGTGTTCTTCCTTAAGGTGTGGCACTAGGCTTTTCCGTCTCGGTTGGCAACTTTCAGAGATTATCTTCAGCTGACTGGAATACCAATGGCCTATAATGCCTTGCATACGGCTGAACCGGTTATTAAAACGCTTCAGACCCGCTTGTTACTCTTCATCGGGAGCGAAGAACAGCCCACCTACTTATCAGTGATTACGGTGGTCTACGGGATGATGAGATTTTCGGTGGCAAGCTGTTACCGCTGTTCGGTTGTTCGAATACACCGTGCCGCCGCTTGGCTTTGTAGTAACCAATGATCTTTTGTGTCCGCTTATGCATTTAGGCGTTTATCATTTAAGTAATAACAAGCGTTGAATTTCCTTACATTTCAACATTTGCTCCCGGACGGTGACCAGTTTCTTGGAGATCAGCGGAGCAGACATTCACAAGTATGATATGCCGGTTCATCGCAACCACTGTTAGCAAGCCCTCTCACAAACTACACCGACTCATTTACCAATCAACTAATGCAGTTCCATGGTCAGCACACCTCCTTCTACTAGGCGTTTGGTGCGCTTTTGCCAAGACATTAGGTATCCTTTATCGTAGCTCAGTAGCGGTATGTGCAAGCATGTGGGAAAAGGATGTATGAAGTGTTTGACAAAGGACCATTTTTATGCGAAAATCGCCTGAGTGGTCTCATAAAACCGTTTGTACCCAAATCCTTTCTTACCCACATCGGTCTTGTTAACCTGTCCACCCTGTTCCTTCGTTTTCTGTCACTCGTGTGTTTTTCTGCTCCCAGGCATTGACCGCTTACGCTGACCAATTACCTTAAGGAAATTTTCCAGAGTAAACAAATTTGAAAATTATGAGAATATTTGAGGAATTTTGGCAAATATATAAGGAAATCGTCGCTCATCTAAGCCTAAAAACCTAGAAGAAAAGGACCCAGTACCAAAAATACTTAAAGTGAAATTTTACTGCGGCAAATGGAAAGAGCAGCAAGGGAACACTCTCTGTCAGGGCAAAAAGACTAAATTTATAATTTATTTCTTGCAGCTGGAAGTAAAAAATTATGTAAAGAAAGTCGAAAAATATAATGAAAAATTAACGAAAAGAATAAGGAGTCGGCGTTAAGTGGTTAACAATACAGTGTTCCGAACTCAGCTGGTCGTCACAACGTATGGTCTCCATTCGTCCGAAACAAATATTATCTGAGTTCGAATCCACTCTGTTTTAGAGGACCAAGTGTGGATGATGTATGGTTAGGGATCCTTTGAAATATTCGCTTCTTCTTAACAGTACCACATATCCACCCTTCCTGTCAAGGCCTTTTGTGGTTATACTTATTCTTGAAATAACCGTTTCATCGACTTAAAACACAACTCCTGAAACCTTTAAGAGAGTCTCGATTCGGAACAATACCGCAGAATATGTATGCTTATTTGAGTTGCAATCCATCAGTTCCTTGTGTAATAACCGATTGATATTCAAATGTTGTTTTGTTTTCTATGCACAGTTCGGACAACGGCTAAAACTCAAACAGCTGTTTCGACCGCATTGTGCGTTGAATAAGGCAGCCACGAAGAGTTTGGCCCATCAATGGGTCATGGGGTTCCCGTGTGATTTCTCCTATCCACCCACATATATTCTTTTGCGAATTTATGTTTAGTATTCTTCCACCGCAACTGCATACTCCAATAGTTCTCACTGAACCAGGCTTCATCGCATACCCTAATACATTGTTCTCATGCAATTCGTCAACCAGATCTGAAAGTATGAGTTCAGGCTCACTTAGCAATGTGCATTTAAGATTCAGTCGAAATGAACACCTTCAAGTCTATGGAAACCATTCCTGACAAGAGAAGTTGTGGACGCTGGAAGCTCGTCCAAATAAAGCAGGCCAGCCTTCATGTTAAGATGGTAGTTTCCTCTAGTGAGAACTGTACCATCCATCCCTTCAGTCTCTGGGTTTTGTCTTCGTATTCTCCTCAGTACATCATTCATGTTTTTTTTCATTTTCCCAATGTATTTTATCCGAAAGCCTCCGATAGTGCTTTATAGAGGTGCAGCTAAACTGAGCTTTATTGTAACCTTTTCAAAGAATTTGTGCAGTTAATTGAGATGCTATCATTCCTATCCGCAAAATTACTATGTATTGTTTTCTCCTGATTTGAGGACCAGTTTTCGTGTGCCGTGGAACACTGTGAGGAATGCTGTCTTGCTCATCATTATCTGAGTCTGAGCTCCGCCTTGGTAACACTTCTTTGTCGATGGCCATTAACTGACGTCGTATTGAATGGCTATTAAAGAAATCACTTAAGACAAACATGTGTCAGAAAAAAAAACTAATTTTGCACCCAAGTCTTACAATAAATACAAATCTTCGACTTTGATGCAAAGGAGGTATTTTCGGTGTCAGTCTCTATTAATTTCTCCCCTTTAGCCGTGGAGGGTAAAAGGCCAAATAAACGTTTTTACGCCGATTCGGAAGACGCCGGTCGATCAGTGTTCATATTCTATTCCAGGTGAATAGTCAGAACGTACTAATTCAACAGCTCCAGTTGGGGGGTTAGCAGGTGTGTTATACTAACGGCATAATGCTTTCAATCCCATAGTTAGATCGTACATATTTGTTGGACTCTTCTTATTTATTGCCCAAATTAGAATACCTGATCCACTTGATAAAAACATTCCACCCTGAATTTCAGCTTTTTTGGTGGAAACCATCGATTGAATAATGCTTTTGAAAAATGACATACTTGATCACACAGTAGTGGCCTTAACTGGCAGCTCCATAACTTGTTTGTTCTACATGTTTAATGACTAGAATAATACCTCCACTTGTGGTGATTGCGGTGAACACAGTAATTATTGTCCAAGGTAGCTGCATCAACGTTATTGGCAGTACTTCCTGGAGGCTTGAGGAAGCAGGATGTGTTGCGAATTGCAGACGACTTCGATGAGATTAAGCCGCGGCTATCTAAGGGCGCAAGATGCGATTGGATTCAATTAAGGCCCCAAATGCTTAGACAAAACCCCTAACGACGCAGAATACTATGAGACTGAAAGACGTATTATTACATCTTTCTGGTCGCCGTCAAGTTCTTGTCCTCCAGCATCAACTGGAAGGGTTGGGCGTAAACTTTCTAGTGAATCGTAGACTTATCTGACCCTCCGTTTGTCAATATAACTCTCCATCCACGTATGGACTTTCGTTTCCAGCGAACCATTAGCGAAAGCATCTCTGCGAAATTTTGCTGAATGGTAGCGAATAGCACATGTAGTCTGACGTCATGGACCGCAGTTGGAAAGGGTGTTCATTATCAGGTTTATGTGGGTCTCATCGTCCATTACGCCAAGCCTGTCGCTGTAAACAAACGTCGCTTTCCTAGATTTGGTTGAATGTGTGGTATTTCCACCGGTCGCCTCGTTCGCATGGGATCTGATTTAACCGTAAACTAGAATTTCATCCTGGCACTGAAGAAAATGATGCGATTTTATGGGAAAAATCAGATTTGATGATGTATTAGTCTCACAGGTAATGGGTTTCTCTTCTCCAAGTGACAGTTTACCTCCCCGTTGCCGGTTTTCCCAGATAAGGTTCTCTGGTCGTCGAGTAAGTGGGTCTTATTTCCTCCCAGGTTTCAGCAAGTTCCCAACTTAGTTTCGTTTCCCTGTGGCACACCCAGCGAGCTGAACTACACTTCCCTAATCACAAGTCAGGGATATAGAGTTAGTGGGACGGTCATTGCTACGGCAAGGGTAAATACAATCGGCTCAGAAGGCAGTGGCGGCAATTGTTCAGCGGGTCGACAGCCGCTGCTGTTCGTAACCGCAGCGCGAGGTGCGTGCGGGCGGGCGGGCGGGCGGGCGTCTGAGCTCTGTCCGCCTTTGGCCAATGAGCAATTGGCACGACGGGTACGACGGACTGAGTCACACGCAGAGTGAGCATTTAATTGATGGGGAGTGTTGAGCCACGACAGCGCCGGCGACCTCGAGAGCAGATTGCCACACAAGCAATGGACACGGAATAAAGGTCCAGTCGAACTTGCCTATAGCTTAGGTTCGTTTGTTGTTTGGTTATTAGCAGGCCAGGCACACATGCTTTACTTTCAACAGCACTTTTATCTATGGAAAGTGCGATTTATCGCCAATAGAAGCGAAGAGACGAGTCTCAGGAAGCAGTCCTGAAGAAGAAGAAGAAGAAGAAGAAGAAGAAGAAGAAGAAGAAGAAGAAGACACGATCGCCGGAACAAGAGCTTTATTAGCCTGACGTTTCGGATTCCTGCTCGAATCCATCATCAGAGACAAAAGCAGATCAGGGTGGTTCCGTGCTGAGACTTCGTCTAGGCGGAGTAATTGGCCACGCGGGGAGCGCACAGGTGAACACTCTTCCCAACACCCGCGTCACCGCGTCAGATGGTCGAGCGATCATCACACCAACATCCAACGCACGTGATGAAATTGCAACAATTAACGACGTGAACGTCGGCCATCACGCCATGTGCAACGATCCCTGATGAAGGGGGCGAGAGCCGTGAATATTCATAGGTATGCGGTAGCATGGCTACTGCATCCTATAAATACTGCAGCCGCATATGCATGAACCACCCTTATCTGCTTTTGTCTCTGATGATGATGGATTCGAGCAGGAATCCGAAAGGTCAGGCTAATAAAGCTCTTGTCCCGGCGATCGTGTCTTCTTCTTCAAATGCGATTTATGTTCTCAAATTCCACGATCTCAGCTGGAGGCCACAAGATAAAATACATACAGGAAATTTTAGCATGCAAGTATTTGACTGTTGGGCCATTGGTTTTCTAATTATTAACAGATGCTGCCGGTCGTTATTTGTTAACTACTGACCCTGGCTATCACTCGGCGTATCCCTCCATGTCCACCTGGCGTGGTGGCAGCCGATGTCCGTGGAATGCTTTTGTGTCGAATGACTTAATTCAAACTGGAGAACCAGGACTCAAACATATTGCCTATGATACGCTCATCAGCCGCCAAGATTCTCATTGAATGAGCGTCACGTTTTGGGTATGACTGGCTGATGACCGACTGATAAACCAGAAACGGCCATTTAGATCTTCCTTGTTTTCGTTACTAACACCTTATCTTGCTATACTACTAGTAGCTACGCAACTAATTCCTAGGGATCTGATTTTGATCCACACTTCATCTCGGCCCTACAGGATCTGGCCGCTGAAATTGTTGGCAACCTTATTGACAGCCAAGTTGACGGAGCAAGCAAGACGCCTAAACGGTGACATCGCATGCAGCTGCTCAAGTAGTACCTCAAAACGTAGCTCAGCTTTGAATGGACTGTGTACAAGTAAATCAAAGGTACGCCGATGTGATCGCTGCTGTCTGATTCCATTGCAGAGGCGGTCTCCTAAAGAACAGAGGCGTTGGTTTTCGTAACCTACAGGCCAACATTCTGGGTGCGATGTCTGGACGGTGTTTTTTGTAGTCCTCAAGCGGGGAATGTTCTCGAAATTTCACGCGTTCCCGAACTCTGTTTTCCTGATATTCAATTCGCTACGGAGGCGGAGAACAGCAAGCAGATATCGTTCCTAGATGTTCAGCCCGACAGTACCAGAGATGTCGACAATAACGTGGAAACCGTCGCCCACACGTTTGCGGACAGGTGCGAACAGCATATGAAGGCGAGATACACGGAACGTGAACAGCAAATGCGGACAGTGCGAACGACAGCAATCGTCGTTGTCAACCCGGCGACAGGATGGGAGCAACTTCTACTCTCATGACAAAAGCCAACCTCTCCCCGCAGTGCAGCAAACAGACGACCTTAAAGTCAACAGTATGCCAGCACGACAAGCCCACTAAATACTGTGGAGCGCCGTACGTAACCTATCTCCGAGGATGGAAGCCCGTTCGCTTTCGTAAGGCCAAGGCAATAAAACAATGGCTCCAGCGGTCGCCCTACCTTCTTAGTTATGTCCGAAGACGTGTATTTTTGCGGCGGTTACCAGTAAAGATACATCTACATACACACATACATATATACATCGATCGGTGAGCGTCGCTCTACCATTGTATGTTCCCGATAACAACCGACAAGACAACGAGCCTGTGGCCCAGTGGTTAGAGGCGTTGGACTTTTAACCAACAGGTCGCGAGCTCAAGCCTCGGGTGTTCCACATTTCGGGGTTGGGTATGACTGGCTGACGACGACTAATAAGCCAGAAGTGGCCATTCCAGTCTCCCTTGTCTTTGTAGGTAATACCATTCTGCCTAGCTCGTGTGCCGCTGTGTGGCTGCTGGTTGGGCTCAAGAGAGAGAGCCCTAAGACCCTACGGACGGTGAGCGCCCCTCTACCATTATATATACATCTATATGAGAATAAAAGACTATCTGTGGAAGAGCAGTTATATTATCCGGATGTTTCGAAAGCATACAAGTTTCCATGGTCGGGGATGAGTGTGGTACCGCGCCTCGAAGTATTTATAGGTGGTGACAGTCATGTTAAAACGGGTTAGAGCTGCAGGGAGGAAGGAGTCGCTTGATGGAGCATAGTCGTTTGACTTTGGTGGCCCTCGTCCGCACGGGGCCGGTGTCGGACGGAGGAAGGGAAAGTATGGTGATGTAATGCTCTTGGTGTAGATGCCTCTCGTCGGGAGTCAGTGTCCAGACGTCAACAGCCGTCTCCCGCACCCCCAATTGATCTTGGTCGTCATCCTAATTTGGCAATCTTTTTTGTCTATTTTCTCGTCCGCTGGATTAGTGGATGATACAGCTGCGCCTTCGTCAGGCTCGGGTTGTGCTGTGATCACATGCGTGTCGACCATGGCTTCGCCGTTCTTGGATTTATGTTTGGCCTGGGTTCGCGTCTGTTCTGTTGTTCACTGAAATACGTTCGTAAGGACTTGACAGACCGCGGGAAGCGCCATAATACGGTTGATGGTGTTATCCCGCGTGCCAGTCCTTGGTTGTCTCCCCAGGTCAGCAGTCAATTCCTGTACCCGGAACTTCGGTATTCTGAAAGTCGAACGTGTATTCATTGTCTGCTCAGTTTTCCCCCACCAGAGACAAGGGGTTCATCCTACTTACTGCCCTAATGTGTTCTCCAAGACGGGTTCATAGTCGTTTGCCAGTCTCTCTAATGTAGT
>CACRXP010000273.1:652910-689197 GCA_902702965.1 Spirometra erinaceieuropaei | reverse complement strand
TGGCGATTTACGGCCTATTTGGGAGAACGCACGTGGCCGAACAGACCTACGCGATGCCTGAATGTGCGAGGGCAACGCGGAAGATGAGGCAATGGCGTCTGGTGTACGCTGATGCTCCAGGCACCGGCTTGCCAGCTTCTGTGCGATGCATTCGCAAGTGACCGATGGGTAGGGTGAATGTGCGCTGGCAGTGTGAGCAGGATGTGTTGGGCGATGCTATGTCGGTTGCCGTTGTGGTGCTGGTAGAGGTGACCGCGCTGGCGGGTGGAGAGTTGATGGGGCTGTGGATGGGAAGTTTGCGGGTGTGCAAGGTGAGCTATTGGACGATCAAATGAGTTGCCCTATGGTCCGCGATAGCACATCCGCTTTGTGCAGCCTTGGAAGGTCATATTCGTGTGCAGTATGGGGATCACTGAGGACCAGGAACCTGGAGTCATCGGGATTTATGAGCTCACGCGAACCTTCTGCTCTTGAGTTGCCCCAACTTAAGATGGTAGCTTCCTAATGATCGGATGTCTAGTTTCTCCAAAGTGCGTTCCAAGTTGAGAGTTTGAGTCTAGACTCCGAGTTACCGATTTGTGCTCTTGTAAGCTAGTTTGCAACTTCCGCTCGGTTTCCCCAATATCGTTTCAGCCCCCAACATTGCAACTTATTCTGTAGACAACTGTTGATGTTGCAGTGGATGGCAGAATGTCCTCAGGTTTCATTAAACAACGCCGGATTGTTGCCTGGGGACAAAAGGCTATGCCTACTAATTTGAGTTGTAATGGGGTGTAGGGGTGTTCAGCAGTGGGTTCACGTGACGGACGTAGTAGGTCGCTCGCTTGCTTGCAGGTGTAGACTACGCCTAGAACCCATTTACTGGCACCCAACCCTCACATGTGGCTCCCCGAAGCTAGGCTCTGTCTACTGGCCACACCTCGGCAACCGCCTCGACCGGTGAGCTAGAACAGGTGAGGATATCCAGGTGTGCACACAGTAATCTCGGCTCCGCTGGCCGGCAATGGTATCCCCGTGATGGGGTCCCATATGGAACACCGTAGGAGGCCACAAGGTAAGGGAGTCACTAGGTTAGCGAACATTGTTCTGCTGCCTTTGCTTTTGCTTGTTCTTCGTTATCTGCCTTCTGTCGGCTTGTTTGTGTCTGGCCTTATTGTAAGCTAAATGCAGTTCTGTTGAGTGTGTCTGCGCATCGTTTATATTTCAGCCGCCAGTTAGCTTAAAGAGGATTCCGAAAATTTTACATTTTGTTTCTCTATACTTCCCCCACCCCTTCAAGCTTACGGCGATATCGTAGGAGTCCCAGGCTAACTCGGGTCATCCTCCCATTAAACAGAAGTCGTGGCCCATGGCGGAGTTCGGCTGCCGTATGGGACAACTAAGCAGCACTATTTAGAGAGAACACTGCTCACCCCCGTGAGGGCGAAGGGGCTGGAAAGGCTGCCCCAAACAAATGCTGAGAACCCACGCCGTCTGCAGGCTGGTTGTGGCCTCAGACACAAAACTCACGGTCGAAACAACCAAACGAGAAACAATACTATGTCTCTCATCCCCCTCCTCCTCATGCAGTCCCAACTCACGGGCTCGTTGGGTGAGCCCGCTCATTTTGGCAGCCTGGAATGACTGTCCCTTTTAGACTTTTAGAAGCAACCGACCAGAACGGTGGACAGCGTTAGTGGATCGCGAACTAGCGCGCTACAAGGTGGGCATCGCTGAACTCGGCAAGACTCGCTTCTCCGAACCGGGCCAACTGGAGCAGGTTACTGCCGACTACACCTTCTTCTGGAGCCGTCGCCAAAAGGCAGAGCGACGGGACGCGGGCGTCGCCTTTGCCATCCGAAATGACATCGTGGGACGACTACCCTGTCTGCTGCAGGGCATCAACGATCGCCTGATGATTCTCAAGGGAGGCAAATTTGCCACTATTATCAACGCCTACGCACCCCCGATGACCATCCCCGACGCCGCAAGGGGCAAATTCTACGAGGAGCTGCATGCCATTCTGGCGACTGTCTTGAATTTGGATAAGCTGATTTTCCTTGGTGACTTCAATGCCCGCGTCGGCACAGACCATGATGCCTGGAGAGGAGTGTTGCGTCCCCATGGTCTCAACGGCTTCAATGACACTGGTCTGCTCCCTCTACGAACCTGCGCAGAACATGACTCATCCTGACCTACATCTTCTTCTGACTCCCAATGTGAGAGATCACCTGGATGCACCGTCGGTCGCGACGCTGGCACCTGCTGGACTATGTCCTCGTCCGGAAGTGAGACCGGCGGGACAAAGGCAATCCCCGGTGCCGACGGGTGGACCGACCATCGCCTCGTCATCTCGAAGATGCGGATTCGCCCACAGCCTCGCAGGAAACCTCAAGGTAAGTGACACCCAGATAAGCTGAATATTGCCTTGTTGTCTTTGCCTGCTCACCATCTCCATTTCAGCATCGAGCTAGTTCAACGGCTGGCCAACATTCCATTCGCCGTTGACGACAGCGCCTCCGTGGGGAACCGATGATGTCAACCGGGAGACACAGTCCAGTCGACGACCCTGGCCATCCTCGGTTGCGCAAGTCGCCAACACCAGGATTGGTTCGACGACAGCAACGCCGCCATCAGCAGCCGGCTCGAAGAGAAGAACAGTCTGCACAAAGCCTACGTCACTCGCCCCACCGACGACAACAGAGCAGCCTTCTGCCGCAGTCGCCGTCTTCTACAACAACGACTGCGCGAGGCGCAGGATGCCTGGACGGCTCGCAAGGCAAAGGACATCCAAGGGTACGCGGAACGCAAAGAATGGAAAAACGTCTTTGTCGCGACCAAAGTCCTCTACGATCCGTCAATCAAAGCTACTGCACCTTTTCTCAGCGCCGATGGCAGTACCCTACTCACTGAGAAGACACAAATTCTACAGCAGTGGATCATGCAATTCCGGGGCGTCCTCAACCGTCTCTCCACCATCTTCAACGCCGCCATTGCCGTCCGCCTCAATTGGAGACCAACGCCGACATCGACCTCCGTCCTCTCTTTACGAAACCGTCAGGGCCGTACAGCAGCTCTCCAGCGGGAAAGCGGATGGATCGGACGCGATACCCGCTGAGATCAACAGGTACGGCGATCCCCAACTCATGGATCATCTGACGGCACTCTTCCAGAAGATGCAGCGCTAAGGAGAAGTCCTGCTGGATTTCAAGGACGCAACGTTCGTCCATCACTATAAACGGAAATATATTCGCCGGCATCTCCTTACTGGACATCGCTGGAAAAATCTTCGTTCGCATCCTTCTCGGCCGTCTTAACAACGACCCAGAGCAAGGTCTCCTGCCGGAAAGTCAGTGCGGCTTCCGCCGTCATCGTGGGACCACGGACATCATCTATGCTGTCCGCCAAATGCAGGAGAAGTGTCTGGAGATAGTCATGCGGAAACTCATACAGAAATTGGGCTGTCCCGAACGATTCACTCAAATGGTGCGTCAGCTTCACGACAGCATGATGCCGCGAGTCACGGACAATGGATCTGTTCCAGAGGCGTTCGCAGTGACCAAGGAAGTGAAGCAGGGCCGCGTCCTCGCGCCTATCGTCTTCAGTCTCATGTTCTCTGCCATGTCGACGGACGCCCACTGTAACGAACGCCCCGGGATCCGCATCGCCTACAGGACGGATGGTCAACTACACAACCACCAGAGGATGCACCTTCAATCGCGCGTATCCACAAGCATAGTTCACGAACTTCTTTTTCCGATGACTGCACTCTAAATTAAACTACTGTAGGAGACCTGCAAAGAAACATGGACCTTTTCTCCGCCGCCTGCGAGAACTTCGGTCTGATCATGAACACGGGGAAGCCGGTGGTCATGCACCAATCGCCACCCAACACTGCCCACAATGCACCGCAAATCACCGTAAACGGAACCCAACTGCTGGTGGCGGGCAACTTCACGTATCTGGTCAAAACCCTCTTCTGCAGTACCAACGTTGACGATGAAGTGATCCGCAGAAGTTTAAAGGTCAGTCAAACCTGCGGTCGTTTTCAAAACACAGTTTGGATTCGTCAAAGTCTTCAACTTAGCACGAAACTGAAGATGTACAAGACCGTCTTTACTCTATGGAACAGAGACCTGGACAGTGTACACGAAGCAGGCACGTCCTTTTCAGATGTCTTCGCCAATACAGAAACTGAGTCGGCAGGACCGGATCCCAGACACGGACGTACTGGAGCGAACGGGAATCCTCAACGTCTACGCTGTGCTAAGACAATTGCAGCTACGCTGGAGCGGTCACCTAGTACGGATGGACGACGAGAGACTACCCAAACTACTCTTCTATGGATATGTCGCGACGGGGTCACGCAGACAAGGAGGTCAATTCCGTCGCTATAAGGATACTCTGAAGACCTTCCCGAAGTGCCTGCAGATCAACCCTGCAAACTGGGAAGACCTTGCCGAGGACTGGCCTACGTAAAGCAGAACAGTGAAGACAGGCGTAGCAATCTTCGAAGCCAACCGCATCACCGTCGTCAAAGCCAAACTAGAGACACGCAAATCTCAACTGCCGCCGCCGCTGCCTCACAGCGCCCAAGCCCAACCGCCTCCAACGTGTCCATGATGTCAACGGACATCCCGGGCGCCAATTAGATTTGCTGGACACCTCCGGACCAACTGCGGCACCCGGACTGCACTAACCACCGTCTTTCCGTCCACTTTTTCCTCGCCTCTCACGCCGTCAACTAACGTTGATCGTCCTCCCAAACCACCACTACCATCCTTCTCCCCTCCCCTCGCCCTCTGTCACCGCCTCAATGTCTGCCGCTGTGGCGTCTGCCATGACCATCGACACTACAAACAATCCTGACATACCAACAAACACCAACACCACCACCGTCAACACCAGTGACGAGGATCGGGTTTATACTTGTTCTCATTTCTATCGCACCTTTACCTCACACATCGACCTGGTCGGACACTTGCAAATCCATCGAACAGAGACTGGTGAACCAGTGCCTGCAGCACCAGCCTATAATCGCCTCGTCCGCCTCTACTGTCCACATTACACTGGCACATTTATTCACCGCATGGTCTATTAGGCCACATGCGCGTCCACGAAAACCTACTGTAGGCAACCGTCGGCCGCATCACACCATCACATCCTCCCTCACCACCATCTCACCGCACATCACCTATGGCGAGCACCCAACTGCCACCTCCTACACAGGGGGGTGTGTATCTCGGTCACTTCACCATGCGGCTCCCCTGCTGCATGCGTGATCGGAATCTGAGACGAAGACGGTGCGTCGAACGCCGTGGCTCGTAAGGCAGCTGACGGACTTCCCAACTCAGTCCACGCAGTCTGCCTACTTGTTGTGTGGAGTGGTGAGCTAAGAGCCAGACTGTCATGGCCGCTTCTCAAGCGATGTGTGGCACTTATGTATGTGAGGAGCGTTTCTGTTCGTGTGTGTGCCTTGTGGGTAGTGTCCCTCGGTCGACGACTGAGGGTGACGGTCCAGGTTAAGTGCAGGGCCACGCGCTGCAATTCTATGTCAAAAGGTCTGAAAGCGTGTGCTATGCCAGTACCAGTAAACCGTGACCCTCGCAGCCTGGTATGCGCCGGCAGTTCCCCGGCACCTGGATCCCTGCCGGTAGATGCGCTTACGCTCCCGCTGGATATACAGGTAGTAGGCATGACTGCCCAGTCATCCTCATCCTTTTGACCCCCGCTGAGGTGTTGTTGCTTTTGAGGAATCCTGGTCAAATGCATGTTGTGGACCAGTGTGTGGTAGTACGCCTGGGTCCGGCTCCGACAGTGCCATCCGCCTTCGTCCCCACCCACCTCCGGTTTTCTTGACTCTGTCTTGACAGCGAGCCCGAGTGGGAAGTGAGGAAGGTGCGGTAGATGATGCGCAAGTCTACTACCACCATAAAGTAATTCACGCGCAGGTCAACACGGATGCTGCACTTTGGTAGACATCGTCGGAATCGGTCGGATTGTTGGGTTTTAACAGTCCAGAGACCGCCTCGGAGACATAACAAGCCCGGAACTCTGGCTAACATTTGGTGAACACCAGTGCCCTACCAATCGGAGGAAGCCCATAGAGGTGCCTTGAATCTGTTCACCATACGTGAAATAGGCCTTAGAACACTGTCTTTTAACTCCGAGATGTCCGGACTTCAAGGGCTTGTTCCTCTCCTCATAGCGTTCAGTCAGTAGTTGATTCACGGCTATCGCCAGATGCTGTCATGTGGACGTGAAGAGCCAAAGCAAAGGACACCAAAGTGCACCACAGACCCATCTGGACCCAATTTCAGGTGTCTTGTGCGCTCGAAGGATTAACTCGTAGATGCTAGTTGTGGGCGAGCCCTCGGCTAGGAACTTGAGACGAGTGAACATCAATTTTGCCAAACCATCTGTCGCAGCGCCACGACCGGACATAAACGGTCTGAGTGCTACACCTGCCTATCGTAAAAACGAGCCTGGGCGCCGCTTAAAATTAGCAGGCCGCCCTCTATTGTCAGCCGAAGATCCACCCGTGACTAGCATCTGCCAGTCACTTCGAACGCACCAAACGGTGACCGAGCGGTCGATACCTAGCTCTTCACGATCTGAGTGAGACAACGGCGACCAGAGACACGACCAGTAGGTGAACTTGCGGTGTGCGGCGGCCTCCCTCCCCCGGCCCGTATACGCAGCACCGGGGGGCGCCCGGCGTCGCAACGTTAGACACAAAGTTACGTTTCCGGACACCAACCTGACCACCGGACAGAGCGAGTTTACAGAAAATCCACCCCAGGTTCGCCCATACCTCCATTTGCATAGCCGACCCTCCAAGCCCTGCCGGCATCCCGACTACTGATACGCCTGTCAGTGTGATAGTCTGCGGCAGGCAAAACACGATTCAAGCGCGCAACCAGTACGCGCAGCTCTTCGTCATGACGGCCCCGGCTGAATACCGGGACCCGGACCCAAGCGGATCGACGTCCGTCCGGGGAGATGCACCAACCTTCGCGAATCTCACCGGCCACCGTCGCGAGTGATTGCGACAGATGTGCCCCAAATCGGCCTTGGCATACGGAAGGGCCGACATGGACGTCGGGCCCCTGCGTGGGCCAAACCAGCACGCCGTACGCGACCACTATGCAGCAGTAAGCAGTCAGGGCTTTTGTATTTAATCAATTCAGGAAGACAGTATTCAAACCAACACATAAGCGGTTGAGGGCCGCTAGTGGAGTCCCCGTGGAACGCAGGACATCGGCGAGTCGGCGACCGTCTGTACTCCCCACTACAGAAGACAAAAGCAGTTCTAAGTGCTCTGCAGCAAAGTATTCAGAATAAAGTTTCATTACGGAGCAGACATATGCTTGTCAATATTCATCACTCACCTCGACCATACCTAACGCCAAGCGGAGAAAGGCGCATGGGACTCACTGACATCTGTTTGACGGACTAACGCATCCGCGAGAATCACCAGTCCTACGCGTTCGTCAACGGCGCAACAACGACTCCTCAACCATCACGAAGTCCCGAAGGACAGCGGTTAACGCGGATCGGGTGCGTCGACATCCCACTGTGAAAAAAAAACACCCATTAGACAAGTCAAATCAGATTACTAAAATGCATAGCATAGACAAGACCGCAGCAACCAGCCGCACCGACATGTGGATGGGGAATCTTTGCCAAACCCACCGGCTGCCTGAGACTTCACAGACGGCCACCTCGGGGCCGGCATCGCTGTACCTTTGCCTTACACCCACATGGGACTCTATCATGCGGATAAGATTACAAAGGACAGGTGACAGTGGCTGGTGCTTAGCGGACATCAGCCTCATAAGCCATCTTAACATCACTCACCGGACGAACACACGACCACGAGGAGGGGGAACATGCCACGATGTGCGCGTGCGAGCAAAGTATTTAAACAAGTGGGAATGTTAGCAATCAATAATCATATCATCACTCAAAATGGAAAGAAGCTTGCTTTAGTCAGTTGCCCCGTTATTTTCGTGCGCCCCCGGCGAGGCCACTCTACAATTGTGCACAGTACAAAGCCCCTTGTAAGTGATCGAAGCGCGGAAAAATCAACTCCCCCCCCCAGAGTTTTGCCGAGGAAGTAAATTCTCCGGACGTTGTATCCATGCGAACTCTTTTGTCATCTCGTGAGATTGTCAAGCTTTGTCCTCTCGTTTGTCATCGATTCTTAGAATTGCCGTAAAAATAATTGTCAGCTCTGCAGCCTGATATGCAGCCATCTTTATTTTGCCCGACAGTTACAAAGAGGAGTATTATATTATTCGTTCGACCGTCCATTTTGTAAATGTAATTATGAAAGACAACAAAGTTTGCACTGCATTTAGATCTACGAAAGTGGTTTGAATAGAGTTCTGACATGTTAACCTTTTTTGTTGCTAAAAAGAAGCTGAATCACTAACATGTGCTGAGCCTGAAGGAAGTACCCGTGAGTACGTACTTAAACCTAAGAGCCCTGCTGCCACATATCATTGTCCGAACGACTGGGCTAATTGACGTAGACAGTATCATGGTCTAGTCCAAAAGGTCGCTCAACTTTTGCTTTTTAACGTATCTGTTTAATGGTACTGCACGATGTGCAACTAAGCCGCCCTATAGAAACTGTCAGGCGTGTTAACTACTAGCCTTTATTTGCTTTAGGGAGACTAATACAGAATGGGGTGGTGTGGGTCACTTGTTGAAATTTTAGCTGTTGGCCCTGCTTTTTGAACGAATTCGATGAGGACAAAGGGCGGAGCTGTGATTTCGTCAAGCGGCCAAGTCGATAGTAGTCCACCGTAGTCTCACGAACACAAAGCAGTTTGCTTGCGCAATACGGTCCAAAGATCAGTCTACACAGATCAAATACCCATAAAATAGGCACTACATGTCCGATATGTTAAAAACATAAGATGGACGACTTCTTGGACTGAGCCAAAGCCCTCCATCCCAACCCTGCCAGCACCAGCCGCGGCTGGCCATGCCTTGCCGCCGCGGCAAGACGTGGCTACGACGCGGCCAAACGTGGCCATTGGGCGTGGCTAAGGTGTGGCTTTCGACATCACAGCCAGGTCTGGCCACACCATCCGAAAAAAATGCGTGGCGGCGCCCCCCATTCTCCATTCGTCCCCCACCCTTTTATGGCCTCCGTTTTTACTCGCGAGTGCACTCATTCTAGACTGGCGGCTGTCGCTGTAAGATTACATGTGTCACTGGATCCTCCTAGCCTCGGCTAAAGCAAATCAATTGATTGACCATTAATGGTCAACACCCCGCGTAAGTGCACAACCGGACAACCGATAGGATCTCCCCATTCTCCATTCGTTCCCCGCCCTTTAATGACTTCCGTTTTTTTACTCGCGAGTCCACTCATTCTAAATGGTCGGCTATCGCAGCACGATTACATGTCACTGAACCCTCCCAGCTTCGGCTAAAGCAAATCAGCGGTAAACACCCCGCGTAAGTGCACAACCGGACAAACTAGTTAGCATTCACTCTGTCCCACGACATAGGAAAGTGGACAGACAATGGTTAGAAACGACGGTTTATTGAGTATTTACAAATGAGAAATCGGTACGAAAAATACAGGCGGGGATGCAGTTCTCCAATGGACATTAAAGGGCTTCCACTGGTTATCGGCGGTTCCTGTAAAAAAAAGAACTGTGGTAAAACATGGGTAATGCTCTTGTCATTGAACTAATCAATAATGTCAATAATAGGAGAAATGCAATTCCTAGGGGGCGTATCATAAGGAGGCTTCCTTCGGGGCAGGCCAGACGCGGGTCCGGGTTCCGAGTAGTGAATTCGTCTGCCCGTCCCCAGGCACTGGAAATTCACGCACATAGTTCTATGTACATGACCCTAATTTACCTCAGGGCTGATGCAGAGAAGCCCGGATGTCCTTTGTCAAATTAATTTATTTGCCCGTATTCGGTTTTACGAACCACTTTGACAAGAGGCAGCGACGGCGCGAAGTAATTCGGGACGCTAATTATCTACGCGGTCAACCAGGGCGGGCGCGACACTGATCACAGTAAAATACGGGTCCGACGCAGACCCCAAACCGGTCAACGAGGGCCGGGTAAAATGAGCTGTGTCTCACTTTTCGAACTCAAGAGATAGGTAGGCGGATTTACTACTTCTGCGAACGTCAGATCTCGAGTTATTTAACAACGTACTTTGCAATAGTTATTACAATATAATAATCACTATTGCAAAGTACACTGTTAATTCATACATACTAGTATGTATAAATACTTCCGAAATACATACTATCATTATAATTATTGAAAAGAGGGAAATAACATAAAGTGTGTTAATAGCAGTCTTTTTCAGTTAATTTACGTGTGCTTCGGAGGGGAGAGTTGTGGGCATGCGAGGTCATCAGTGGAGACTCCTTGAAACTGAACACATTTAGGCAGTTATTCAAAGCAAAATGTCGTACTGTGTGAATATTGCGCCTGCGTCTCGATCGTCCTCCATAACGGTCCTTCGACCCATGGAACCAATTAATGGCCGTAAGTCGAAGTACCTTCCTGTTTCAGTTGCTAAAACGGGGGTTTTGACCGATGGCATCTGTATGTGCCAATAAGCAAAAAGTAGACCTACCGTTGACGATGCTAAATAACGGGCAGGCAAGGAACGACCGCTTCTTTTTGGATCCGCCCCTCCAGCAGAAGGTGTAACAAAGCGGCGGACCAATGAGGGCAGTCAGAAGATTTCTGACAAAGTCCTTTTTACTCCGCCCTCCCACCACGGCCAGCTGTCTGATCTGAGAACAGTCAAACAAATATACACATACCGCCTTGTCTGCCAATTCCGCCTCAGTAGTTAGCCGACGAACGAAGTCCTCGTAGGCTTCGGCTGTGCAAAGTGGCAAATGCAGATGAGAGGGCCCGACGTCGGCAGCAGTGGCACCCCTCTCTAATTCACTGATAGCAATAGTCATTGTTGCCTGCAGTTGCCGCACACTGTTGTTGAGGGCGACCATTTGCTCGGTCAGGAAATCGACTTTGTTTCTAATAGATTGTCAATGAGATTGTCAACAGTCTTACTCGAGGGACGCTAACCGAAAGTTTACGTCATTCTTGTCACTCTGCGCCTGATGGCTACATGCAGGTTCGGTAGCAGGCACTGGCGCAGGTGCCGGCATTTCCCTAGACAGCCTTCGGTAATAATTAATAACAGGCAGTTACCGATATGAAGTCGATGGCGTAGGGTGACTCGACTGAGAGAAGAGGTGGGGCATCTGTTCGTCCATCCTTGGCGTACGAATAATTAACGATAATTATGCTTACTGTAATATTCGTGGTGGTGTTGGCCAACCAAGTAGCTGTCTCGGACGATAAAGTGGTTCGTCATCACCGTCTGAATCCGACGTCTGCCTGCGGACATACCTGCAAAGGAATATTAACAGTATGGGACATGTACTTTCTCCTCATCCCCCTGCCTAATTCGCCCGTCTCAGAGCTAGAAAGGTTGTCCGACAGCTCTGCTTTCCGGACCAGCTGTCTGGCCTTCAGCAGTGTCAGGTTACTTTTTAGTAGCCGAACAGCGTACACCTTGGTGCCGTCTGGTGGCCGCCCGTTATTATTCAGCAGGACGGCCCGCTCGTTGTGCTTCTTAGGCCACATAACGCTGCCAACGTCGTAAAACCAGGCTGCAGCCACCACGGCCACAGTCTTGTCATTTATGAATTCGACAACCGAATACATCTACAGGGAAATTTATATCAAATGAACAATGTAAACAAGAGTCACCGCGCACGCACAGTGTGCAGTAACGGAATCAGAAAAAAACGACCGTCAATATCAAAGGAAATATATTTACAAATGATGTCTGAGAGGGCAGCAGTTGAAGGAATGTCTGACAAACGGGAGGCTTTAAACATATACAAGGAGGATGAGGGAAGGGATGTTGTAAAAAGGTCCTCACAGTCAAGGAACGGGTGGTAAGTTATGCCGGTATCCGACACTGATGTCAGCAGGCACGGTCTATTTCCGATAAGTACCACATTATCGGGCTGTTTACTTGACAAAACAAAGTCTCTGTAGAAAATTGCGGTAGATCCGCGAGGCAGTTTAAATGCCCGTGCTACTCCCTCGTCGTCGTCTAACAGCATTGGGCATGTTGGTACCTCAGGCAAGCGTCTTTCAGAAAAGCGCTTGAAAACCTGCGCGGCTACGTTAGTAGGCCCTTTTATACTGCTGCGGACACTTTGTAAAAAGGACTCGAAAGGAAATGCCGAGAAATTATTCAACACTCCAAACTGAGACACATCGTCATACAGGTGAAGCAGACAATGGACATTGTAAATAATATCGGAGGGACTATACAAGGTGGGGAAATTAACAACAAAGCGGAGGACAAAACGACGGGGCCTATGTACAGTAGGAATTGCCTGTATTCGGCGGCCTTCCAAAACTCTAGACAATCGAGTGTTCTGCATTTACGCGAAAACTCGGCCGGCAAATTTTGGCTGCACATCTTAATAGACTCATTCAATGAGTCAGAGTGCCTGCCGGAGCCCAGACGCCAAATATGCAGTAACTTTCGCATGACGCCCAGGCAAACCAGGTGCATATAGTCGAGTGGGAAGGAGGTCACCATATCGACGGGCAAATCCTCGAACGGAGACCTGCCCTTGTGGTGTGGTTCCTGTCTTCGCAACCGGAATGACCTGTCGTCACGCAGACGCCCACTGCATACTGGAAACGTCATGCGGTTTGCAATACGTTTGCCCATATGGGAACACCTGCGGTGGTTATAGTTAAAGGTACGAAGCAACATACCTGTCACACCCGTAATAGCCATTTTGAGCTTTAACTTGCCACACAAAACATCGGGCAGGGGTGTCGCAGATAACATTGTCTAAGATCACCTTTACGCTATTTTGCGTATGTGGAATGCGCAGACCACTGGCCAGGAGGTCTTTCAGCTCGCCAACACAGTCGCCCAGGAAGTCATCCAACGGATTGGGTTTGCCGGGACCGGAGAACACTCCAACAATGAAGGGCTGCCCAACAACTGGATGGCGAACACGGGCAAGAATCGGCCACAGGCCTTGACTAGACCCCTTGAATATCTTCATTCCGTCGATATGCAGTTGGATGCGCATTTCAGGAACGCTTGTTTCGGGCAGACTGTGCAGTTGATCCAGCAGACCACGTTCAAGACCTAAATGAACATAGTTGCCTTTGTTCAGGGGCTTGCTAATGCAGGTCCGAGGCGTTTGCAATAGCGTCCTTGGGTCTTTAGGCACTTCTGGGTGGTAGGGCCGCAGCATCCGAAACAACTTCTTTGTTGTGGATAGTGGCATTTGGGCCTCCAAGCAGAATTCCCGTAAATCCGCCAGAAAGCATTTGCCTGCGACCGCGTCCTCGCTTATGTCTACTGGCTCTAAATTTGCTATTGAGTAACACAGTAAGATGACTACCAGTGCAAACTTCTGGGACTAGTTCGGGCATTTCTATTTCCGGTGGTTGGTCTACGACCGATGACGTAGAGGGAACGGAGGGATCAGCCATCAGCGCAAAATATGCCTTCTTCTCACGCGCAATCCGCTTGTAAATTGTGCTGCGATGGAAGCCATAATACTTGCGCTTCATGATTGCTTTCATTGATGGGTATAAAACAAGTTAAAAAAATTGAACTGCACTTGAAACGCTCACTGTGAGATTAAAATTGTAATTAAGTTAGGAAACCTACTTGCATAGCATTAAAGAGATTAGTAGTTGCGTAAGTAAGACCATAAAGACGCGATAGACATGAAATCGACGTGGGAAAACGTACCACCTTGTCGCGAGCGTCCGGTCGAGCAGCAGAAGAATGGCGTCCAAGTGGCCCACTTAAACAAAAGCGTCCTAATCGGCTTATCCAGGCAAATTATAATTCTCCAAGAAGTGAAGTCTCAAGGCCCTTTCTGGGTGAATTAACGTATATTCAGGCAAATGCGCAACATTAAAACACAGAAAATTTCGTCTAAGCGGCTGAAACGACTCTTGAAATTTCTCAAAATATGGCGCGGCCATGGCCACGTCCAGCCACACTTGGCCACACCCACAAGGCGGGGCCATGTGTTGGCAGGGAGTTTATCCTAGTCCTTAGGATGGCGAAGCGTAGTAGCAGGCTGGTTATGAGAGGCCCATCCTAATTTTTTGCAGAATACGGTGAAAGATAGCGTGTACGTAGGTAAGCTGACGAGAAAATTTAACACAACCAAAGTGGCAACTGTATAAAAGAAATGAAAATTGATATTTCAGTTTATTCAGTTTATTTGGTAAGGATGATAGGCAAGGCCGTTGAAAACCCTATTGAATACGTCATATACAACTGTACGCGAATAATGAAAATTGTCGCAATTAAAATGATGACTGCATGATTTAAGCAGAACTTTTTAACATACAAAATTTCCGTGGTTCATGGGGTTTTGGGCTCAGATTCAGACTGCTGAGGGAGAACAGGCAACATAAATAAACATCCAAGTGTTTCTCGAAAAACTACAGGTATCCCGCACCTACGACTGAGGGAGAGCAACCCATTTGTTCACTACCAGTTGTGTAAAAAATTCAGAGCGAATGTTCGTCTTGGACATCTTTGTGCGTAACTTCATGGAGTGGCCGCGAAGATTGGGCGAGAGGTGCCACTGAAACATATCCTCAAATTGCAGTCCCTGCTCAAAGCCACGTATTATCTGTAAACCGGGATAAGATCACCCCTTTGCTGCCTGCAACACAGAGAGAATAAATTAAGGCAGTTCAACAGTTATATGTAGGATTGGCTATTTAAACCGTCCACCAACTTTGTTGCACGATGTTGTACTCTTTCGATGCATGTTTGGCACTTTAAAAGCCATGGCTGCCACGCTTGTATGCCGAACAAAGGTGTCGTAAACTCTCCCAACAAGGCCTTCGTCAGCGGTCATTAACGCTTTTTTGATTGCACGAAGTACCCCCATGGTGTTTTTTGCAGCCATGCGATCTACAGCACTGGTTTCTTGTTGCTCTGTATCCAAACACTCAGATCCTTCTGCGAAGATTCTGCGAGAAGTGTAATGTCTTTTAGATGATATGTCCCCAGGCTCTCATTTCAATGAGAGTTGGTTGGACGCACATGATTGACGGCACACTTCACCATATTGAAATCTAAAAGCCACTTATCGGACCATGTTTGCAGTTGGCACAAATTATGTTGAAGGGATTTCCGGTCATTTGGACTCTTAAAGACTTACCAGGATTTAACGTCGTCGGCGAACATTATTTTACCGCAGTCGAGTTCCTGGCAAAAAGGGTAAAGAGAAGGGGTTTTGAGAACAGAGACTTCAGACACACTAATAGTCACGTTTACTCAGTCTAACATATCATCTCCGATACAGACACGCTGTTTCGAACCAAACGGAAACGCCCATATCCAGTTCAGAAGATCCCGCTGGATGGCGATGGCCCTCAATTTATGAAGAAGTCGTTGGTGCGGTACAGTGTTGAATGCTTTGCAGAGATCGATTTACACGGCCCCAAAACCCTATGACCTCCAGCGGGTGAGCAGATTTGAGAGGCAGGAGCGTCCTCTCCAGAAGCCATGTTGAAAATCCTGCAAGATGTTATTTTCTTCACAAAGTTGTTGTGTAGCTCTCTATACTAGAGCTTCCATCGTTGTGCATGAGAGGCAAGTCAGGCTAATGTGCCTGAAGCTGCTTGTTGCCCTCCTGCTACCTCCCCTATGTAAGGGAACGAGGTTGGCTTTCTTACGCCCTGAGGGCAGCCTCCATGTTACCACCGACAGGTCAAAGAGAGTCAAAAGAGGCTTCAACAGCTCCGCTAATAGCCCCTTAAATATCAGCCCGCGAATCCTGTCGGGTCTAGGAGACTTATCTGGTTTTATTGACTGAGAACGCCTCTTACTTCTTCGATGGAAAAGGCAACGATTATAATAACGGCGGTGTCTTGGCGCATTTGAACCTCCCGGCTGTCTTGGCATATTTCAAACTCCTGACTGTCCTCAGAGGACACCTCCCTAAAAACCGATCGAAAAAAATGAGACAGTAATTGCACTTTCTATGGTCCTTCAACTAATAAGTTTCCGAGGCTACATTTTAAAGACGTAATTTCGTCCCTATCTTTATCCTACTGCGGATTTATCCATAAGACTTCTTGGGAAATTTAATGGATTGTACTGTCAGTTGGCGCTTGAAAGAAACTCTAGCGGCCCGTATTTGTTTGCAGCATCTTTTGCACTGCTGCTTATATTCGACGAATGCTATTAGATTTTGAAATGTAGATACTTTTTTCCACAGCCTCTGTTTCTTCTTCATGGTCTTTTTGTAATCGGAGTGACCAATGGCGGTTGCGTACAAGGTCTTGGCATTTTTACTGGACAATGGGGGTCAATTAGACGCTCTATAATCTCGCAAAAGTAGTGCCAGTATATCTTGTGAACCTTCCATGTTGACCAACCAGGTTTCCTTCAGAAGTGTACGTCTCATTTCTCTCTTAATTTCTGGCGGTTAGTTTGATGGGAGAGAGTACACGCAGGCAAAAGTAATATGCTCACTTGAACCGAATGGAGGTTGTGCATTCACTTCCCATATTACTCCTTCTTCTTTATTGAAAACGAGGTCTAAACAATTAGATCGTTGTCTTTCCCTCTGTCTTATTCTGAATTCCATGCTTTTAATGAGTTATTCGTCTACAGAAATATGTACTAAGTTTTTTCGTTCACTTCAGTTCCTCATATATAGCTCAAAGTATTTGTTATAACCTCAAAAGCTTATAGAGTCTCAGCAACTCAACTGTAATAGTACGACCATTGGCGCGGGACAGTCAGTCGACAGAAAAGTGTATTTCCAAGCGAGGGGTCCGTAAATCACGCTCGTCATCATACAAAGAATTCACCGAAATGGCAAATTAAAGAATAGCGAGATCGCCGACAGTGTCTGGTTGTATACAGTCTGTCTGAATAGTGTCTCGGTGGATCTTGCTCCTTTTCATGGTCACTATGCCAATTGCTCCACGCAGACATAGAAGTAAAAGTCTTGAAGGCATTCCGAATAGGAAAACGGAGTGAAGGCAGGACATCAGCACTACCGCCTCGTCCTCTCAAAATTAGGCCGGAGAACCAAGAGCAAATCAAGTTGATCTGTGCTGAAGTGCTTGACTACTTGACCTTTGACAATCTTGTCACGTTTGTTTTACTGTAGCATTTGTTTTAACGTGACGAAGACTCCGCCGCTTTTAAGCTTCGCGCCGCTTGCATGCTCTCTGATCAGGTCGTTGCACATTTTGAATATTAACTTTATTCAATTACGGGCCTTCCTTACCTCTCTCCGTTTATGAGGTTAGTAAGCCGTAGTTCGTTAGTTCGCGGGAACGACATAACTTACGTCATTGGTGACTCCCGACGTTGGCGCAGACTTAAGTTCTTTCCTTCTGTAACATTTAATGACATTTAACGTCCTGTATCTACTTGCTAAATTTTAGTTCATTTACATTTTCCGCTAACCTTTTAACGATATTGTGCTACCTATATTTTGCTTACTATGTCTTCCTCAACTCAACAGCCTGACGTTCCTGCCGAGTCTGTTCATGCCGTCCATTTCACTTTGCCTGATTTTTGGCAACACGCCCCTGAACTTTATTTTATCCGCATTGAGTCAGCCTTTTACTCCGCCAACAGTACGAAGGAGTTGTCGAAATACCACAAACTTCTGGAGGTTCTCCCTGCCAATATTATCTCACAAGTTCAACCCTTGTTAGTGAAACCCCCTGCAGACGCTCCCTATTCTGCTCTGAAGGCGGAAATCCTTAGTCTCAATGCTGTATCTGACCGACAACGCTACCACCAGTTGATCAAGGAGGAATCACTGGGCGACCGAAAGCCCTCAGAACTTCTCCGACGAATGCGTACTCTCTTAGGAGACATGCAGGTCGACGAGAAACTCGTTAAAGAGATGTTTCTAGAGCGGCTGCCTGCAGATGTCCAAACGATTTTGGCATCCGGCTCGCAAGATCTTACACTTTCACATCTTGCTGAAATAGCAGACCGAATGTTAGAGGCTCAACGGTTCCAGCCACCTTCCGTTGCTCAGATTTCCACATCCTCTTCAACGGTTAACGAGCAGTTACTGCAACAGATGTCGGCTATGGCGAATGAGATAGCCTCCCTAAAGCTACAGCTTGCTCGCATTACCTGTAGTCGCTCACCCAGACGTCATCGTTCACGTTCGCGACCTCGCACAGCCAATTTGTGTTGGTATCACTCAAACTTTGCCGCCAAGGCTCGCAAATGTTCTTCCCCTTGTTCATTTAAACCGAAACAGGGAAACCAGCCAGCCAGAGAATAGACGCGACCGTTTTCTCTGGCTCTCCCTTCTCTGGTCGCACCTTTTATGTCTGCGACAATGTTACTTGCAGGCGTTTCCTGGTGGACACCGGAGCCCAGATCAGCGTGGTTCCCCCCACTCCAGTTGACCGCCGCTGTCCCAGCCCTGGTCTACATCTCCAAGCTGCAAACTGTTCCCCCATTTCCACTTTTGGTAGTCGTTCCCTCACGCTAAACATTGCTTTACGTCGATCAGTCTCCTGGATATTTGTGATTGCCGATATGCCTCATGCGATCCTTGGTTCCGACTTCCTAGCCGAGTTTGATCTCCTTGTTGACTGTCGGCGTTCCTGTCTCCTCGACCGCACAACTGGTCCTTCTGTCCGCGGTCTTACACCCTTTAATGACTCCTGAAATTTATCTGTTCTGGACACAGATATTGCTTGCCCATACCGAGACCTGCTCCTCCAGTACCCCAACATAATCAAACCCCAGTTTAGCAGTGGTGAGATCCAGCATGACGTTGTCCACCACATTCGCACCTCTGGCCTCCCAGTATTCGCACGGCCTAGACGACTGGCTCCGCCCCGTCTGCAAGCGGCGAAGGCCGAATTTGAGCACATGCTGCAACTGGGCATAATTCGGCCGTCCGAGAGTCCATGGGCGTCCCCTCTGCATATGGTGCCCAAGGCGAAATCAGACGACTGGCGGCCCTGTGGTGACTATCGCACCCTCAACAATGCGGTCATCTCGGATCGTTATCTCGTCCCTCATCTTCAAGATTTTGCTAGAGCTCGTTTCGGCAAATCGGTTTTCTCGAAGATTGACCTTGTTCGGGCCTTCCATCGGATTCCTGTCGCTCCTGAGGATGTTCCCAAAACTGCCGTCACCACACCATTCGGCCTGTTCGAATTTATTCGCATGCCATTTGGTCTTCGAAATGCTGCCCAAACATTTCAGAGGTTCATTGACCGAGTCCTACGTGGTCTCCCGTTTGTGTACGCCTACATCGATGACCTCTTGGTGGCCAGTCGAAATGCCGAGCATCTTGCCTTAGTGTTTGACCGCCTCGATCAGTTTGGCGTGGTCATTAACCCTTCCAAGTGTGTTCTGGGTGTGCCGTCCCTTGATTTTCTTGGTCACCATGTCGATGCACAAGGTTTGCGTCCCCTCTCTTCCAAGATTGAGGCCATTCGTGACTTTCCTCCACCAACCTCCAAGCGTCAGTTGCAACGTTTCCTTGGCATGGTAAACTTTTATCGCCGGTCCCTACCGAACTGTGCCGACCTTATGCTGCCACTCACCAACTTGCTCTCTGGTCCCAAAGGTCCCCTTGAGTTACGTGGCCACGCGCTGACTGCTTTTGAGAGAATAAAGGCCTCCTTTGCTGATGCTACCTTGCTCACTCATCCTGCTCCAGAAACCCCCTTTGTCCCTGATGCTTGATGCTTCGACCGTTGCCGTAGGAGCAGTCCTCCAACAGCATATCAACGACTCGACACGACCGTTGGCATTCTTCTCCAAGAAGCTTTCACCTGCCGAGACGAGATATAGCACGTTTGACCGCGAACTTCTTGCCATTTACCTAGCCGTAAAACATTTCCGACACTTCCTTGAGGGTCGTGACTTCGCAATTTTCACAGACCACAAACCACTTACATTTGCCATTTGATCCGATTCTGACAAATATAACCCGAGAGAGATTTCTCATTTGGATTACATCTCGCAATTCACCACCGACATCCGCCACATTGATGGCCCGAAGAATGCGGTGGCCGACATGTTGTCCAGACCTTCCTTCTCGGCGTTTCACCTCTCACACGGGATTGATCTTAGTGCTATGGCGGCTGAACAACGACGTGTTGGAGGCCCTGGCGGCGAGTCTGTTGACAGTCTTCAATTAGTTGACGTCCCATTGACCACCGGCACTGGCACAATCCTTTGTGACGTATCGACTCCTTATCATCGCCCTTATGTGCCTGCCTCGATGCGTCGAGCTGTTTTTCAAACTCCACGGACCCTCCCATCCTGGGATTCGTGCCTCACAGAAGCTCCTCGCGGAAAGGTTCGTATGGCCTGGGTTGAATGAGGAGGTGAAAGCTTGGGCACGATCGTGCCTTTGCTGTCAACGTAACTAGGTTCAACGCCACAACAAGTCTCCATCGGGCACGTTCCCCAGCCCCGATGCACGGTTCAACCATGTGCATTTAGATGTCGCAGGTCCTTTACCTCCATCCAGTGGCTATACTCACCTTCTCACCTGCGTTGATCGCTATACCCGTTGGCCGCAAGCCATTCCTTTACCGAATGTGCAAGCTGAGATCATTGTGAAAGCCTTCGTCAGTCGTTGGGTCGCCATATTCGGTGCGCCATCCATGATAACGACTGATCGAGGCGCGCAGTTTGAGTCCACACTTTTCCAAACTCTCCTCAACTTCCTTGGCTGCACACGTATTCGGACGACGGCCTACCGCCCAGCTGCCAACGGCATGGTTGAGCGTTTCCACCGCCAGTTAAAAACTGCACTGCGTGCCGCAGAAGATCCTGAAAACTGGTCAGACAATGTACTCGTTGCACTTCTTGGCATTCGTGCGGCACTAAAGTCAGACTTGGACTGCAGCGCAGCCGAAGTGGTTTTCGGCACTACCCTCCGACTCCCTGGTGAGATGGTCACCCCAACCTCTCGTGGTGCCGAAGAGACCCCCGAAAATTTTATGCATCGTCTGCGACAATTCATGCGCTCGCTTTCCCCGGTTCCACCTCAAGCTCCATCGACCGAGCCTTATGTTGAAAAAGGCTTAGCCAACTGCACCCATGTGTTCGTTCGGTGTGATCGCGTGCGGAAGCCGTTAGAATCAATATACGAAGGACCGTTCCGTGTGCTTGCACGTAACAGCAAGATCTTTCGGATTCTGCGAGGTGACAAAGAGGACGTAGTCAGCATCGACCGGGTCAAGGCTGCTGTTGCTGAGGAGCCCCCGGACGTGTCTCAAGGACAAGCATGTGCTGATCCCATACCTCCTCCCACTCCTTTTCCACTTTCTCCGCCTATCCCTCCGTCCCGTATACTTCCTCTTCCTTCTTGTTCGCAGCATCAACCTGCAACCTCTTCCTCCACCCTTAACTTGTCCACTACAACACCTACTCAGCTGCCTCCAACAGTGCCTCCCGCATATATCACCCGCAGTGGACGTCACGTTCACTTTCCCGACTGTCTAGTTACTCATTTCTCCTAGACCTTCGTATGTCCTCCTGCGTCGTTCACGCCGCCCTCCGGTCTCGGAGGGGGGTACTGTGCTGAAGTACTTGACTACTTGACCTTTGACAATCTTGTCACGTTTGTTTTACTGTAGCATTTGTTTTATCGTGACGAAGACTCCGCCGCTTGTAAGCTTCGCGCCGCTTGCATGCTCTCTGATCAGGTCGTTGCACATTTTGAATATTAACTTTATTCAATTACTGGCCTTCCTTACCTCTCTCCGTTTATGAGGTTAGTAAGTCGTAGTTCGTTAGTTCGCGGGAACGACATCATTTACGTCAGATCCTCACCAAAAAGGCCGACCTCAGAAACATACAAGAAGGGGATTTTCAGTCGGTCTACTCTCCAGTCGAACGACTGAAACGCTAGGAACTTGTCTCGGAATTAAAGTCGGCACTGAAAGATGACGAACACAACCTGACTATCTTCACAGACAGGTTCGTGGTACCAACCGCTCGAGGCGACAACACAAGTAAACCCTTAACTTCCAGTATTCTGACTGAAGCAACGGACATTTATGAAACTCATAAAGTAACGGAAGAGCGCAGTGAAAATGATATCGGAGATAACATAGTAATGCCCAGAACGATGATAAATGCAGCCCGAAATTCAACTGGCATAAAACTGAAGGGCTTTTGTACAAATGCCCAAAGCATCGTACGAAAGCTTGAAAAGCTAAAACGTTGTCTTGCCGGACTGTCTCCGGACGTTTTCGATAGCGGAAAAGCTTTGCCTGGATGCCAAATTTATCGGAGGGGCAGGGAACATCGTCAGGGTGGTGGCATAGTTGTGTATGTAAGGGAAGACCTGTCAGTGTCGGAACATACCACCAAGTATGAGTGCAGCATGGAAGCTATCTGGTTAACCACCAAGGCTACTGGCTCCCATTGTTTTTATGTCCTCACTGTCTACTGACGACCTAGGACAGATCAAATCGCCGGCGCTCATCTTTTGGAACAGTTGGAGAAATTTTCCAGTCGACCTAAAAGCATGATCATGGGCGACTTCAATGTACTAGAAATTAATTGCAGCGCTGTTCAAGCGCCAGGTCCTAAATCGACATCCGACTACCTTTTGCTCAATAAAAACTTCGAAGGCGCTCCTCATACAACATGCAATGTTTCCAACAAGAATACGTAAAGGACAAGGGGTTAACTGCCTGGATTAAGTTTTTATGAAATCATCAGACAGCATAGACGAGGTCATCTCCATGCCGTCCCTTAGCCGGAGTGACCGTACAGTGCTTATGTGAGATTATCTATTATTCTCCTTTTTGCATACTCCAGGCCAAAACAGATGCATCATTTGGCGGGACGATTTCGAGTAGATTAGGGCGGACGTATGCGAGTGGAGCCCAATGTTTGCGAGTACTGCTAACGGTGACTGAGAGTTGTTCAAGAATGTCCTTCTGCAACTCACTGTTATGTGCAATCTCTCAGCATCACTGTATCAGTTCACTGTAGTGAACAGATGCCCTTCTTTGTCAATACAATTTACTGTGACACAATTACTTTAAATGCCAGCAATCTTATTTTGAGGGCGAATCTGCGAAAGTAGTGTACATAAAGAGACTCATCAAGAGCTCTCCCTCTAACCTTCCAAGTATATACACGCATATACAAAACTCACCAAAAACAACTGTCCACCAACGAGTGTAAGACAGAACAAGCGGCCTGGATGGCTAAATAGCAACCGAAAGGAATTAGCAGAAAGCACAAATTGTAGAAGAAGTACTGCTTCATTGGGGAAGTAGAATGTTTATTCATCTACAAGACATAGGCAAACAGACTGAGGAGCAGGGTCATAAAAAGGTGCAGGGAATTCTAGGAGTATACGTTGCGGAAAGCAACACGAGCCGAAGATTACTCTACAGTCACCTCCGAAGTAGTGCAGGGAATCGACGCCAAAAACCATGAGTAAGGACGACCATTGGCGTTAGGATTGCTGATAGCAGGGATAAACTTGCGTATTTTCCATAGTTTTTCCAATTAGTCTACACAAACTAGGCAAAGTTCCTTCCTCGGTCCACAGAAGGACTGCAGACTACAAGCATAAGTATTATACTCTTCTCAGAAGGCATTGTCTGAGGGAATTAGAGTCACTGAACGAACCGAAGTCGCCAAGACCAGACAAGATTCCACGCAAGCTTCTCAAAGAACTTGCCTTTTTCGATGCTCTTTTAAACGCCATTTAACACTGGAACATTCTCCATCGACTGGAATCCGGCGCATATTACTCCGATATACAACGAAGGTAGCAGGGCATCGAAGACAAATTACAGGCTCATAAGCTTGACGTGCATTCTCTGCAAAGTTATGGAGAGGATCATAAAAAGTAAATGAATGCAATTCCTGGAAGTGCGCGATTAACTTTCGAACTGTCAGCATGGGTTCCGGAAAAGGAGGTTTACACGACAAACTTGCTGCAATCTCTCCACAACTGGACCAGACCTCTCTACGACAGACACGCGGTCCGCATAGTTTTCATTGACTTCCAGAAGGCGTTCGACACTGTGCCACATCAGAGACTGTTATAAAAGCTGCAAAAATAGTGATCAGAGACATCTTCCTCAGATGGATTGAAAACTTCCTTGTGGGCTGACAGCAGGTTGCGTGCATCGGTCAAGGGAAATCAGATCTTGCTGTGGTAGAGAGTGGTGCTTCCCAGGGTTCAGTACTAGGACCCATTTTGTTCCCAATACAAGCGAATATATATAAGGGAAATGGGCAGAGCCTTGGAAAATCCTATTTACAGATGGACGGAAAAAAGCAGGCACATATTTGCACAACAGTTTTGCCAGTCATTGATATCAAGTAAACATTTGACCATCAAGCATAAATTTATCAAGTCTTTTTTGAAGGTCTCAACGATTTCTGCCAAGACCACGGATTTCGGCAATTTGTTCCAACCTCTGACCAGCCGGTGGGTGAAGAATTTGGCCCGCACTTCAAGTTTGGCATATTTTATCTTCAATTTGTATTGGTGGCCTCGGAGATTGGTCGTTCGCTTCATTTCGAAGAAATCATCAAACTGAAGAGCACAGTCCAGCCCCCTGGCGAGCCTAAAGGTCATGATCATATCCTCTCTGCACTGTCTACAAGAGAGAGGAAACATTTTTTTTGCTTTTCCAGGCGTCTTTCCTAAGGTAAACAGCCTAATACACCGACCAGTTTGGTTACTGTTCGCCAATAGGGTACAATCTTGTTTTGTACAGGGACACCATGCCTGAACGCGATATTCCAACAGTGGTCGAACAAATGCTCCAAATAGATGGCTGAAAAGTTCTTCGTCAAAATTGAGGAGGGATATCTTAATCGCGTTAGGGATGCCCATGGGCTTCTTTAATGCATTGACGCAGCGAGACGATGGTTTGAGAGATGATGTCGTCCACACACCGAGGTCTCATAACTCGTTGTTTGATTCGAGTTGGTGACCTCGTAGGAAGTAGTGAGATTCACATATCAAAGGTCACCTGTCACTAGACCATAATCGGATAATTCGGTATTTTTTAAAGTTGTGATTAAGACACCTCTCATCACACCATTGTTGCAAACAATCAAGCCAGTTTTGGCCAGTTTTACCGTCCAACATTCTAAGATTTTTATCGCACAGGCTCGACCGCCTGCGGACCTCCAATTCGAGCCCCTCCATTTTTCTCTCTCCACGGGTGAAAAGTCCCGCTGAACAAAACTGAAGGTTGAGAATTTTCGAGTGCAGATTTCTTATTCAACAATAGCAGCGTTTGTTTCCCATTCTGGAAGACAATTTTTAACGGTCTCGGTCGGTCATGTGCATTTTTTGAGTCTTTTATTTGGCCGATCCTGAAAGCCTTAAATACTGCGACTTTCTCGTCTCCTCTTAAGAGCTATTTGAGATATTCCTGAAATATTTCTATGTCATGATGTATTCTGTCCTTTGGAATGTCGGAAACAGACTCAGGCATGCCACTTATGACAATGCACCTACTGAGATCAATTCGGGGACCTCGTGGTTTAATCATACGTCCAGAGACTTCATCACGGATATTCCGATTTCCGCCATTCTCTGATTTAGGAAGGTTTGATTCGGCAGGACTAACTTATGACTGCCCGCTTACTACGGTCTCTTGATTATTTTATATTTTCGGCGGCACGCTTTTTGTTTGCGGTGTAGCCAACTCTTGATCCCTTATCTGACTCTCTGTGTCTTTTCGAAGTGCTTTAAGACATCTTTTTGTTTGTTGAAATTCCGTCTGGCTACACTTTTCTCGCACGAGACACTGGTTGTCATTCTTAGCGACCTCCAGAGACCTACTATTTCCTTTCTTCTCTGTCGACACAACTAAGAAAGCCGTGTTTATGTATGTTCGTTTATTTTCCTGAATTTCGGATGTCACCGATATGTTCTATTTGGGTGAATAGCTAGGGAGATTCCTTAGCTTCTCCATCTCCACTTTAAGGCTTTTAATTTCCTTCTACATTTCCACAACATTTTGAAGGAGTCTAAAGCATCTCGTGCAGGCTTCGTCTTAGTGTTTGATATCCATACAGCTTATTAACCTCCTTGCTCGTTTGGCGAGAGATGACTTTACAGTGATATATACAGAGCTGCAGTCATCTGTACTAGACTAATGTTTGCTCCTTTATTTATTTCAGCCCGCGGACCATGCGCCGGTAGTCTAGCGGTGGCTTCGTTGGTCACGCCCCCGCGGTGCCTGAGTTCGAATCCAACTGGTGACGACCTTCTTACACATTGTCCTAAAGGTGTTTTGTCGACTCCCGTTATTAATTCAAAGGCTGTGCTGGGTATTCAAAATATGGGACGAAGTTTTTTTAACTAGGTCAACCGTATAAAATAAATAGCGGAACGACTCAGCAGTTTGTAGAGTTGGAGAAGTCCGTCGAGCTATTAACAGATAAGCGGTCAGAAGGGGGTTTGTTCTTCTTATTGGAATCACGATATAAATTTGTAAAGACGGGGATATTGCTCGTTTAAATCCGATTCTTACTAATGGCAGCTTGTATGAGCGACCAGAGAACTGGAAATTCAAAGAAAGCGAATCCCTCGGAGACCCAAATTCGAAACCAAATTTCGAACTGAATGTTAATTCCAAAATACTTACGTTTCATTTCTACTTAGTCTCAATGCCAAAAATGATAAACAATGGCTCAAAGTGCGCCTTTTTAGATTACGCTGCTACAACGGATATCATATTGATATTGCTTAAATCAACAAGTATTTATTCAATGATAATACTAAATTACACACCAAAACTTACAAAATATCATAAAAGATGGCAAAAGGGCATTTCATTACATACCGCAGTAACGTATGCACGTAGACCACAGTAGACAGTATTAGCACTCACGACGAGAGGAACGCAGCTCACGTGCCGCAAAGTGGCACACTTAAACAATTATGCGCATTATATCAAGATTGCCCAGACATGTCAAAAGCACAACTACCGAAGTCCAAAAGTACTTTTTGCCATTAACAAAGCATATTTTAACCGAAAAATGGACGTTTATTCACGGAGTAATGCCTGTTCATTATGCATTAACGACGAGAAAACTTCGAGGTGGGCTGGCCCCCTCATAGCCCCTTCTTGACCCCCTTTCAAGATGGGGCCAAGTGCTGGCAGGGGAAGAACAAACAGCTAAGCGGGTCCTGAAAGTTTAGTAGTCTACCCTTTTAAATTATAACGAATGTGTCGCCTAGGTGCAGCGCCAAAACGCAGTTTTTAGTGCTTAAAAGTGGCCTCCTTCGGCTCTTGTAGGACCAATTCTGAAACAACGAAAATGCAGTCTTTGCAGAATATAAAGTTCAAAGGAACAAGGTGAAGGGCTTGATTCTAAAAAGGCGACGAGATTTCAAAAGTAATTTACTTCACCAAACCATTAAAATGCAAAGTTTCTGCAGAGCTACTTACGAAAGAGCACCCGTAACAAAATTCTGATGCCTATCGTGAGGAATGATGACGGTTTGGAGATAGCAGACAACACAATCAAAACTGAACACTTTTCTCAATCCTTCAAATCTGTTTCCATTTGAGAAGGAGTCTTTTTTGGAGCTTGGGAGATCTGATTATTGAAAATATTGTGTCTCGAGAAGAAGCGATTTTTGAAGAACTAAAAAATGTGGAGGAATATAAATCTCCCGGTCCGGACGAGATTCCAGCAAAGCTGCTCTCTGAAATTGCCCGAGAGTTGGCCAGACCACTATCCTTTCTCTGCCAGAAATCGTTTGATGCTGTGATTCTTCGTCTGAGCCCAACTGAGCACGAAGGAATTATTCTGCGCTCCAACTGGGACAATTTCGACTTGGTTACCATTCCACAGTTACAGTCTCTGACATTGATACTGGAACCGTACGTACAGAATTAGTTTGTGCATTTTTGGAATATTTTTTTCACGCATCGAAATTCGCCAGGAACCTGGATTAAGTGCAATTTGTTTATCAGCACGGTTCAGCTGACAACGCAACGGGATACGCAACCGATTTACGGATATACAGCCTAGAAAACCAATCGCTCAAAATTCTTCAAGGTCTGCAGTTATTCAAGTCCCACGAGATCTGGAAAGGGCTAAGTCGCTTCTGATTAAATTCAACACAATTTATCGGATTTTAAGTATTTTTTCGCTTATTGAGTTTTGAATACTCACTTTAATTCATCATATATAAGCCGACGTATTCGTTATAACATCGAAAGCGAAATTATACATATTATATCACGTCGAAGTTTATGGATTCTCAGCAAGCCAACTGTAGTAGTACGGCCAGCGACGGCACCTCTTTGGAAGATAAGTCCGGTGAGTTGTCCTTCGTATCCAGAACCTGTGCTCGCTCTACCTTCGCCTCCAGCCAACGACCAGCAAAGCGTGCAAAAAGCGTAAATACCGCAAAAAGTGTGAGGTACGAAGACGAGCCTTGTGGTGGGTGCGCAGATATTCAAATCAAAGTAGAACAACTGGAAAAGGAGCTTGCTGATTTAAGGACGCTCGTGAAACAGACCGTAGTCGGCCAGAACGTGTCCAGTGTTAGAACCCCGAAAACGAAGAGCAAAACGCAAAAAACGCGCAAAAATATCGCCTTGGGGGAATCTTCAAACACGAGCAGCAACTCAACAGCCAAAACCTCAGACGCCGGTAACAGCAGGACAATGAAAATGAAGCCGCCGATAAAGGGAGACTCGATTCCCACGCACGATGTCTTAAGCGATGTCGCAAAAAAATTACCTATCGCGGAATCCATGTCACCTAAGCCTCTTGCTGTAAGCGATGGGATTTCTGTTTTGCCTGGGAACGATATACCTGGGTCATCCAGTCTACTGTTGCCCTCTTGTTCTGGCAACCACCCTGAGCGCACCACAGAGCACGTAGCTGAATGCGAAGACGTAAACCCGTGGGTAGAGGGGAGAGGGAAACGCTATGACAGGATTCTGAAGTCTCAGCCAGCCCTGATGGGTTGCTCGGGACAGTCGGTAGACAGTAAAAGTGTGCGTCCAAGCGATGACTCCGTAAATCGTCCTCGCCCACATGCAGCGCATTCACCGGAAAGACAGAGTAAGGAGACCATGCTCGCCAGCAGTGTCTGGTTATTCAGGGTTTGTCAGAATCGAATGCAGTCAGACCTGAAGACCGTGTCTCAGAGGACCTTGCTTCTTTTCATGGTCTGCTAAATCATTTACTGCCGGCAGACATGGAAATAAAGGTTCTGAAAGCATTTCGGATAGGAAAAAGGAGTGAAGACAGGACAGTAGCACAACCACCTCGCCCTCTCAAAATTATGCTGGAGAACAAAGAGCAAATCAAGTTTATCCTCTCTAAAAAAACCGATCTCAGAAATACACACAAGCAGGTTTTTTTTCAACCGGACTATTCACCAGCGGAACGGTTGAAACGCCGGGAACTTGTCTTGGAGTTAAAATCAAGACTGAAGGATGGCGAACACAATCTGGCTATCTTCAAGGGGAAGGCAGTTCGAAAATATATGCCGTTTCAGTGGAACCAGCCTGTAATACTACGAACGACGACAGCTACTCAGCTAAAACAGACACCTTCGTTGAACCACCTGATCAAGGCGCCAACACAAGTGAGCCCGTAGCGTCCAGTGATCTGACTGAAACAATGCTTGTAAAGGGAACCAATCAGGTAACGGAAGAGCCTAGAGAACACGACGTCCGCGATAACGGAGTAATGCTCACAGCAGTAACAAATGCAACGGGAAATTTGGCTGGTGCTAAACTGAGGTGCTTGTACACGAATGCCCAAAGCCTCATATCGAAACTAGACGAACTAAAACTTTGCCTTGTTGAGCTGTCTCCAGATGTTTTAGCAGTAACTGAGACCTGGCTGTCCGGGAATATTAGCGATAACGAAGTAGCCTTGCCTGGATACCAAATTTATCGGAGGGACAGGCAACATCGTCAGGGTGGTGGTATCGTTGTGTATGTGAATGAAGGTCTGAAAGTGTCGGATAACACCACCAAGTTTGCGTGCAGTACGGAAGCTATCTGGTTGACCATCAAGGCTACCGGTTCCCCGTGTCTCGATGTCCTCACTGTCTGCCGACCACATAGGACAGACCGAATCGCCGACACTCAACTCTTGGAGCAGTTGGAGAAATTTTCCAGTCGACCTAACATCATGATCATGGGCGACTTCAACGCACCAGGAACAAACTGGAATACCCTCCAAGCGTCAGGACCAAAATCGGCATTCGATTACCGCCTGTTGAGCAAAACATTAAATGCGTGCCTCACACAACATGTAATATTCCCAACGAGAACACGTGAAGGACAAAGGGCAAACTGCCTGGATCTGGTCTGTACGAAAACACCAGACAGCATAGACGAGATCGTCTCCATGCCGCCCTTGGCCGAAGTGACCACGTAGTGCTTATGTGGGATTATTCGTTATTCTCCATTTCACATACTCCAGACCACAAAAGGCGTAATGTTTGGAGGGGCGACTTCAATCAGATGAGGGCAGACTTATCCGGTCTTGACTGGAGCTCATTGTTTACGGGAAGTGCCAACGATGACTGGGAGCTGTTCAAGAATGTCCTTCTGCAGCTCATAAACAACCACTGCCCACTGACTAGTGTAAGACTGGACAAACGCCCTGGGTGGCTAAATAGCAACCTCAAGGAAGAAATCAACAGGAAGCACAAGTTGTGGAGAAAATACTGCGTCACTAGACAAGCTGAATGCTTCAACACCTACAAGACACAGAGGAACAAACTGAGGAAGCTGATAATGCAGGCGCGGCGGGAATTCGAGAAGAACTTGCTACAAAAAGCAACGCAGAACCCAAAATTGCTCTACAGCTACCTCCGACGAACTACAAGGAACAGGCATCAAATCCCTTTGATAAAGACTACTGATGGCGATGAGATCGCTGATAGTAGGGATAAAGCTGCGTATTTTTCACGGTTTTTCCAATCAGTCTACACAAAAGGTTCCCTTCTCCCTCCACAGAAGAACTGCCGACTCCAAGCGTCAGTGATATACTCTTCTCAGAAGGCATCGTCCGAAGAGAATTAGAGGCATTGAACGAATCGAAGTCGCCAGGACCAGACGAGATTCCACCCAAGCTTCTCAAGGAACTTGCCAGTGAGCTCTCTGTGCCTTTGTCGATGCTCTTTCAAACGTCATTTGACACTGGAACACTTCCTGTCGATTGGAAGCTGGCGCATATTACTCCGCTACACAAAGGAGGTAACAGGGCAGCGACGACAAATTACCGGCCCATAAGCTTGACATGCATTCTCTGCAAAGTTATGGAAAGCATCATAAAGACTGAACTGATGCAATTCCTGGAAGTTCACGGCCTGCTATCGAAATGCCAACATGGGTTCCGAGCAGGAAGATCCTGCACGACAAACCTGCTGCAATCTCTCCAGAGCTGGACCCGAGCTCTCGACGACAGGCACGCGGTCCACATAACCTTCATCGACTTCCAGAAGGCTTTCGACACTGTGCCACACCAAAGACTCTTACATAAGCTGAAAAAAATAGGGGTCGGTGGCAACTTCCTTAAATGGATCGAAAACTTCCTTGTGGGTCGACACCAGGTTGTGTGCGTCGGTCGGGGAAAATCAGATCCGGCTATGGTCGATAGTGGTGTCCCCCAGGGTTCAGTTCTGGGACCCATTTTGTTCCTTATCTACGTGGACGATGCCGCAAGAGATTTAGACTGTGAAGTTGCAATGTTTGCGGACGACATGAAGATATGGAGTGTAATTCGGGGTCCTGCCGATGAAGAAAGACTGCAGATGAACCTGAATCGGTTGGAGGAGTGGTCAAACCGTTGGCTCCTGCGGTTCAACGTTGCCAAATGTAGCATACTTCGCCTAGGCAACACAGCCAGATCCGCCAGCACAAGAGGCTACTTTCTGGGCGGTGCAGCCCTACAAGAGGTCGAAGCCCAAAGGGACCTCGGTGTGCTGACAACGAGTTCCCTAAAACCATCCGCCCACTGTTCGAGGGTGGCAAAAACCGCAATGTCCGTACTGTACGCCATCAAGCGTGCGTTTATGGATTTTGACGAAGAAGCTTTCTCTAAGACATTCGGAACATTCGTCCGGCCGCATTTAGAGTACGGCATACAAGCTTGGAGGCCGTGGGCTGTTGTGGATCAAAACTGCCTCGAAAGAGTCCAGAGGAGAGCCACGAAGATGGTTAGGGGCCAGAGCTCCTTTCCTTATGCAACCCGCCTAGTAAATCTGAACCTCTTTCCTTTGAGTTACAGGCAACTTCGCGGAGATCTCTTGCAAGCCTTCCGCATTGTAAAGGGGTTGGATTGCAGTCTGGCCTTCGAAGACTTTTTTGAATTTGCTACCACGACCAACCTCCGAGGTCACCCATTAAAACTGCGCACTCAGCAGGCACGGCTGGATGTGCGGAAGTTCTCCTTCGCGGTTCGGGTGGTCAAACCATGGAATGAGCTTCCCGCAGATGTTGTGATGTCACCATCTATACAAATTTTTAAGAAGAATCTGGACATATTTAGGTTCCGAAATGACCAAGAGCGATGAGAAGTCGAGCTCACCCCTGTAACTCCTTCTCATTTTGTCCCACCATTATGGGCGTGTTCGAACTATTTCAGCCCAGAACATCTATCTTTACACCACACATTTTTTACGTTGCAAATAGGGTACTCAAAGGCTTACGCCTATTTCCCTCAATAAACTGAACTGAACTGAACTGAAAAGACTGGAAAACAGCCCGCATACACCGCTTTACAAAAACGGTAGTCGTGCACTTCCGACGAACTACAGATAAGAGCACTCGATGAAAAATACACTGTGCATGTGGCTACATTAATTTATGGAGGGCTTTCGACTGTGCTCCGCACCAACGCCTTCTTTACAGGTTGAGAGTCATGGGAATCGAAAGGCAAACTTCCTTAATGGATGGGGAAATAGGTCGTCGGTCGTTCCCAAATTGTCTGTGTGGAGCAACAGCAATCAAGTCGTACAGTCATCGGGAGTGGAGTCTCACAAGGCTTAATGCCCGAACCGGTCCTCTTTTTCTTGTTCATCAATGATTATACAGAGGGCTGGACTGTTATTGCGTCATGTTTGAGGATGGTATAAAAATCTGGAAGGTCACCCAGGATGCTGTCGACAAGACCAACTTCCAAGGAAATCTTCATCGATTGAATGGGTGTTTTCGCCGATGGTTCCCGTTCTTCAGTTTAAACAAATGAACCATCCTGCGTCTCGGAAACTGAAACCAGGTTCCTATCACGCCGCAAAACTATCTAAATGGAATGCCACTCCGGGTTTGGATTTCAGACATCCTAAAGCCTAAGTGAAGAAAAATAGTCGAGCACCGGAACACTATGCTTATTGTCCTGAGCTTTCAGACTCGTGCAGGAGTCCATCGTCAGAGGTAGTGGCAGAAACAGAACAAGCGGCAGTTATAAGACATGTAGGTCCAATCATCGACCGAAGGCGCACGACTGGAGGTGACTACGCAGGGCTCTGTACGCCGGCGCCAGATCGATAAATCGATTGACCGAGTTCTCATCCGAGGCCCAGGCTTCAATCAATTCGCGGCCTTTTTTGTGTCCGGCGTGGGCGACTATTTTGGTGGCTGCGAAGTTAAATTCATGACCAATTTCGTAGGTGTCGTCGGCCACTTGTGATAATGCGTCCCCTCGCCTCGCCGCACAGCCAGCTTATGTTCGTGTATGCGCGATCCGAGCATGCGTCCAGACTGTACTGTGTAGTTACAAGGACAATTTTGACACGGAATGCGATACACTACTCCAGATTGCTCATCAGGCTTTAATTGGTCTTTGATTTTCATTACCCTCTTGCGCTTGGTGGCTTTGGGGCGGTGTGCAATTCCAACACCTAGCTCCGCAGCAATGCGCTCGGTTCCTTCTACAACGCCCTTGATGTATGGCAGAGAATGCCATATCGTCGGTGGCGTTGATGTTCGAGTTCTCTGGTGGCGACCGCGTAGGCAGCGACTTATGAATGCCCTCGGATAGCTATTTTGCACAAACTGATTGCGGAGATAACGGGCCTCACGTGCTCTGTCCTCCGGTTTGCTGCAATGAGTTTGGATCAGTATAAAGAGCGTCTTCACACAGCTTCGTTTGTGAGACACCGGATGGTTGCTGTGGCAACTGAGAAGCTGTGTGGTGTTCGTTGCCTTCCTATAAACCGTCGTTTCAAGCTCACCGTTAAGGTTTCGTTTGACAAGCACATTCAGGAAGGGCAACTGCTGTTCCTGTTCTTCTTCCCTCGTGAATTTTATATCAGGAAAAACTGCGTTGAACAGGCTGTGGAAATGTTGCAGCATGTCCTTCTTTACGATGAGGAACGTGTCGTCAACGTAACGGCGCCAAAAACACCGGTTCATGTTGGAGGAAGGCAATCTTTTCTAACTCCTGGAGGACCAGTTCTGCCACTAAACCGGAGACCGGTAAGCCCATTGGGGTTCCCTTGATTTGTTCATGGGTGTCTCCCGCAAAAGTGAAGAAAGTTTGTTGGCAGAATTCAAACAGCCTCATGAGGTTTTCAATTTTGAGAGAATTCTGAGTCTCATCGTCTGCCTCTTCAAGTCTCTTGCGCAAGACTTCGCGGGCCACGTTTGGTGGGAATGATGTGAATAACGACGTCACATCGAAGGAGACCATGATTTTGTCCGATTGAATCCTCCGACCTCGGAGGTCTATGAGGAATTGAGAGGCTGATCGAACTGAGGTAGTCGAATTGCCTTGTAGGAACTTCAGTTTTGAGCATATCCACTTTGCCAAATTGTAGGTGGGGCTGCCTTTTAGGGCAGCGATTGGCCGAAGTGGGACATTTAATTAATGGATTTTTGGCAGACCATAGAATCGAGCTAAAGCGGTGTCAGTTGCCCTCATTTGGTGCCATTCATTCTCCGTGATCACATTTTTATGTCGGTATTCTCTAAGCAGTTTACTCAGCCGATCTGCCACTGCTTTGGCTTGTGACTTCTGTGCTGGTCTGTAAAATTCTCTGTCATCAAGAAGCACTTTAGCTTTTTCATTATAGTCTTCTCTATTCATCACGACGGTTAATCGTCCCTTGTCAGCAGGTAGAATGATAATGCTGTCGTCCCTCCTCAGTTCCCTCATAGCCTTTGACTTACTCTGCGAAAAACTTTTGGTTGGTCTGTGTGTCATCAGCAAGGAGGTAACACGCTGTCGGACGGAGTGTTTCATGTCGCCGGATGTTTCACTTCTCAAAAGCATAGCTTCCAGAGCTGCAATGAAGTCAACAGGGTCGGCATCTACAGTGTTGAAACAAGCCTAGAGCCTTCTATACAGGAGTGTAGGGCCGCCAAGGCTGCAACTTTAACGTCATACCTCATCATGCCAAACTGATGTCCGGCGTTGTCCTTCAGCTACCAAGATAGACGTCCCAACCTAGAGTGATGACGACGAGGATCCTTTCCACCAGCAACACCGTTGTCGAAAATTCACGTGTTGGTAGAGGGGAGCTCACCGATCGTGTTACGGAACTCACTCGTCCCTTTATGCCTTAGAGCTTTCTCTCAAGCCCAACCAGCAGCCGCACAGCAGCGCGTGTTATAAGTCCAATGGGACGAGTGAGTTCCATAGCACGATCGGTGAGCGCTCTCTCTACCATTATATATTCCTGATCGCAACCGACAGAACAACGAGCCCGTGGGTCGGTGGTTAGAGGCGTCAGACTTCTAACTAATAGGTCGCGGGATAGAGCTCCAGGTGTTCCACACTTCGGGATTGGACATGACTGGCTGAGGACGGCTAATAAGCTAAAAATGGCCGTTCCAGACTCCCCTATCCTTGTCGGTAATATTATAATTCGCGTGTTCGCTGCCATTGTCCGTACCGCAAGCTCCTTCGACCGAGTCATATTTGGGAAAAGGTTTGGCTGACTGCATTCTCATTTTCATTGGACATGATCGTGGTCGCAAGCCACTGGGATCGTCCCGTGAAAAATCGCTATGGGTTTTCTCCAGCAATTCCAAGACCTGATAGATACTTCGCAGTAACAGGAAGGAGATCGTTAACGTTAGCGCTGTTGCAAATGAACCGGTGGAGAGTCCCGTGGACACATGTGCAGATCCCCACTCCCTTCATTCCCCTACACTTGCTTCTCCCTTAATCGCCACTGGGGTAATTCTTCCAGTGCCACCGATATTTGCGCAATCACTAAAAGTCGCCCAGCGCATCTTCCCTATCGTTTTATCATCCACGTCCTCTAACATTGC
>CACRXP010000273.1:637141-651666 GCA_902702965.1 Spirometra erinaceieuropaei | reverse complement strand
GAAAAGAAAAAAATCAATTCGAGACTGCAAATGTTGATAGCCGCAGCTGTCTCAGACCCAATCCAACGACTAATCACTGAAAAGGGTTCAGTGCAAATAACAGGCACAGAGAAAAGGACGCACAAAATCGAGAACAGCATATATGTAAAAAAACTGGTGGCTCGGATATGATTGAGATTGAAATTTCCGAGTTCACTCGTTTTATACGCATAAAGTTCAGCAGTCTTTGACAAAGAGACTTCCAGGGTCTGATATCGCTGAGTCTAAATATCCCCATGCTAATATAGCTTCTAAGCGGCGAGTGTACTCAGAGCGCCACAATCATCGGGTGAGTTGTAGGAAAAGACAGAAGACATTGGAAGGAGAGGTCTAGTGTATACAGAACCCTGAGTTGTCCTCTCGGGCGGCAGCTGACTCAGGAGAGGGTTGGTGTTGACTGCGTCCAGTCGTGCCAGGAAGGTTGTGAGACCGTGGTAGCAGTTGCTTTTGTAGGTTTGCGGGTCAAGTTCAGGTGTTTTCCAATTGTTGTGTGTTGCATTTGTGGGGGGTGCTGTTCAAGTGGTCCATATTTTGTTCACAGGGGGGGGTGGTGTGTTCAAGTGGACGCATACGTTTTCGAGTTGACGTTGGTCTAGTGGCTGCAGAGCAGCGCATCCGGAAGCGCTCGCTGCGAGGGTGAATGATCGTGAGACGACGGGGTCTTGAAAAAGGGCATCAACCATGGGCATGATGGCTGTCCGCAACACCAGCAATCCCTTAGCTTTGCTAAAAATGTATCTTCAAACGAAATACACGTAAAAGGCTTTCAGTTCAGTCTTTTGAGCGGAGACTTAAATTGGCCTAAAAGTAGCTTGTTTTATCGAAGAAGTACTTTTTACTCGGAAAAGTGCGCAACGCCAAGAAAGCGCAAGAGTGTCAACAGTGCGCTTTACTTCGCATGGACTAAGAGTCCGAATACACTTTTGTCAAAACTAGTCATCATCTGTAAAAAATGAGCTTTTGGCGCATATCCCCATTTTCGGGAAATTTAAAATGTTTGCTTAAATAAGAATGAAAAAAACTACTTAGAGAGAGAGATTGGCCGACATAGAAGGAAATATGAGCCGAAAATGAGTGGAATTTGGTGACTAGGTGACTGTTCGACAGGCGTGAGCGAAGGCGTGACAGTTCGAATGTCACAAGCGACGATATTCACCGTGTGCTCCACGTGTAGTGGACGTAACACCGGTGATTTGTTCGTGAATGGGTTTTTAGCTCGGCAAAATTACGCAGAATTTACAGCACCCCCTCCACCCCCCGTCTGCCAGGCTGCAATGGAAGAATAATGGCAAGACGACCGAAAGTGGGTTCGGACGCAGTGGCTGACAAAGTTAAATGACTCGTCTGCGCGTGCCTAGTCCCCACTAGGAGTGTCAGGTTACATCAAGTGGTATGCTTCCCGTGTAAGCAAGATGTGCGTTCCACCTGCCACAATCATGATGGTAGAATGGATCGTATGCTTGCTGCAGGACAGAGGCATGGTGTTACGTGGGTGGCGTGTATGTATGTGTTGTGCAATAGGTTCATATCCAACCCTGGGGAGGTGTGTGTATGGATAGGTAAGGCGATGTGTGGTGATGGGATCTGGACAGGTGTTTTTCACAAATGATTTTTACGATGGTGAATTTGGCCGACGGTCCTAGATCGGAGTGGGCAGGTAGGACGACTGTATGCTGAGGCTCCCGGAACTGGTTCTTCCGTATTAGTGCGATATACTCGTTAGTGACAGATTAGGCTGTGGCCTGACTCATATGCTCGATGGCACTACAGACAAGATAGGACCGTGGCTACTGGACTGGTGGTGGAGGTGGTGCTGTTGGTGGTGGCAACGATGGCGATGGAGTTAGTAGTACTGGTGGAAGAGTTTTCTGGTGTAAAATTAGGGTTGGTTGTGGTTACTTTGCGGCGAATACCGCTGTCGTGCAAGCGCACGTGATTGAAAAGACCCATGTGGCATTTGAATGTTCTGGAGCATTGTGGTCAGGAGAGGCTTCTGTCACAGGTATATGTCGGGGTCCCCGGCCATGGTACGATAAATTAACAACCGATCGCACACGACTATGCATGATAGGAAGGTGTGGTCACAGGACGAACAGGTCGGACTTGAGTCCACCCTGTTGGTGGCAAGGGAAATGATGGCAACGCTTCGCAGAATTATAGGCGTACCCTCATTGGTGATGCTAGTAATGCTCTACCGACTGAGTTAGCCCCTAAAATGGGCCACGCGGCAGATGTGCTGGACAAGCACAGAGGCTAGGTCGGAATCCGGCAGGCGTTATTGTGAATGCACACCCATAAAAAATGCCAAAATTGGGGCGTGGTGGTAGGTCCAGTTGCCGGTTCAATCCGCACCAGTTAGGGTCCGTGCCACCCACTTATTTTTCCTTGTAGTTCAAAATCCTGCCCAGTGGATGTTGTGGGCCAGGGGTGCGGTAGTACGCATAGGCGTGGGTTTCACCGTGCCAGGCACCTGCGCCCTCTCCCGCCTCCGGTCTTTTTGACTACGTCTTGACACAGGGCAAAGGTGGGGCAGAAGGAAAGAGTGCAGTGGACGCTGTGCAAGTCTACTATTGCTGTAAACTAATTCACGTGGAAGCCGCCGTCGTTGCTCTCACCCATTTGAGGAGCACACAGTGGACATCCTCGACAAAGACGGTGGAACTGCCGAGGCTAATTATGATGGTAGTAGCAATTTGTTGTGGGGTGAGGGGTAGGCTGGTCATGTTGATATTGCAATAGGTTCGGAGATGGCCAAGGAAGATGGTATGTGCCCGAAACGCTCGTGAACAATGTGAACACGATGGAAGGAACTGGATGCATGACTTTCAGGTCCGCGACGGTTAAGGTTTGAGAGCATCGCTCTCTGTCTTGACGACAGCTCGCCGGCCGGTTTCGGAAGTGACTGCTACAGTCTTTAAGGCGGTGAGCCACGTCTGTCGACCTTTAGCATGGTCATCCAGGAGGTAAGGATTGATTTGCAGATTCTCGAGGGAAGTCGCCAGGCTGCCCTTGTAGCCATGCTGTGGTCCTCCTTGTTTGCGATCACCGTCAGCTGCCTCGCCGTAGAATGGTTGCTCGTCGTTTACTCTCAAGGTGTGACCTCACCAATGCAGTTTTATCTGCCTCAAAATGGTGTGGCTATTGGGGAGATTGATTATTTCCAGGATCTCAGCGCCGATGATCCTTTTCCGCCATTTCATCTCCAGGAGTTTTCAGAGTCAGCTTAAACGAAAAGAGTTGACATTTCTCGTTTGGCCTTCATAGTCGGTTTACGTCTCCATCGCTTACAAGAAAATTCTCAGACCAACAGCTCTGTTCATTCTCAATTTTACGTTGATTAAGATACCGCGACGGTCCTTGACGAGGTGCTTTAGTCAGACAAGAACTTGATCGGCCCTGGGAACCTGGCTTGCGGTTTCATCGTCACTGATGATGCATTTTAAAATACTACTCCCAAAAAACTTGCAAACGTCCACGGTTATGGGATGAGTTCCACCGGCATCGATAGGGGTCCGTTCTAGCTAACACTTGGCGCAGTTCATGCGTGACCATTGTAGTCTCCGCGCTGATGGTCAGGCCGAAGGTGTATTTTGGTGCTTTAAGAACTGGTTAGTCAGTCTCATTGTGATGGCATCGCAAATGATTGACCAGTACAATGGGTCGTGTGGATGTGCGGTGACGGTGTGGGCAGGATAGATTGAGTGGTGCTAAGTCGGTTGCAAGTGTAGGGCATCACACACTGCTTTTTTCACTACCACGTAACGCGGACCATGTCTCCGGATGAAGGTGTAGTTATGCTGCTGCCAGTGACGCAATTGGGAATTTATCCACATACAGTAGATGGGTTAACTCATGAAATGTCAACCAAAGTTCCGAAATGCGTTTTGGCTTTGAAAAAACTAATTAAGTAGGGTTGTAAAACTAGGCATCATGCAGCATAATTCCATAATAATTCAGTTACCTCATGATACCGGCTTTCGAACAAATTTCTCTCCGGCTTCATGAAAAAACTATATTCTGTAAAAAACGAACACTTAAGTAGATTGCACTTTTCTCATTGATTTTCGATGCCCTCAAAAATTCAATCAGACCTTATGGAAAACATGGATAAAAGTATTCATCCTTTTGCTCATTCAGTTGGAAATCGGGTCTCCTTCTAAGTTTTTTACTCGAGGGAAAGGTATAATCCAGTTTTAAAAATGTTTCTTATTGCGAGATTTTTTAATACGCTGAAATGGGTGTTGATAAAACGTTATGTCTCTTCATTCACCAATGTGGCTTGTAAAGTCAACAATATGGCTCAAATCCACTGATGAATTTTATGAGCCCCATACGGTCCCCTCTTAATACCGTAGAGGAATGTATGGTTTTCCGTACGCGGAAAATATACGGCTTGTATTTTGGAAACCCAGAATGCAAGTGTAACGGCAGGTCGGGTTCAAAATTATTCGGGAATTGGATAAGTTTTTGAAACCCAAATTATACCCTCCTTCGAGTATAAAATTGGAAGGGGACGTGATTTTCTACCGAATGAGCAAAAGAATTAATATTTTTATCCATGTTTTCCATAAAGTCTGATTGAATTTTTGAGGGCATCGAAAATCAATGGGAAAAATGCATGCTAAGTATTCGTTTTCTACAGAATATTGTTTTTCATGGAGCCGGAGAGAAATTCGTTCGAAAGCTGGTATCATGAAATAACTGAATTATTATAGAATTATGCTGCATGATGCCTAGTACTGTGACTCTACCAAATTAACCTTTTCGAAACGAAAACGCATTTCGAAATTTCGGTTGAAATTTCATGAGTTAGCCCACCTACTGTAGTCTTCTCCTCGTTTGGTTAGCAAATGAAGGTGTTGGCCAGGAGAATATTGCAACCTGTGCAGGTCTGTATGGGAAGGGCATCACTGCTGTTGTATATACCGATACAATGGGGACCTAAAACTCTCCTTTCCTCTAAAGTAACATGATCTGTGCATGGGCAGTATTTGATGTCGCCAATGACAAGTTGTTAATGCTCCGTACGGTAGCGAGGAGAGTGCGCGGATTTCCGTAAATTCCGTTCACAACGCACGAACTTGGCATTAGCCAAACGAAAGCGCAGATAATTTTGGCGAATTTGTCCCCCAAAGTGACAAGCGCAGTGTCGGAAGGCAATCGTTGCCGCCCTGCCTGTGGCAGGGCAGCCGTATTACGACGTCGATCCTGATAATAAAAGTGAATTCTTGATCTCATTGCACTGCCCTCGGACGCCCGCTCCTGAAGATGTAGGCTGCACTCATTTCCCCCAATTGTTCTTGTTCGGAGCAGCGGGTCTCACCGAGAATTGCGATGCCCACCTAGCAGTTAGCCACTTACCAGGCGACTATGGCTGTCTTCTTTTTAATTCGTTAGGACATTAGCTTGTCTAAAAGCGGACGAAAATCCCAGATTACCAGGATGCCACTGCTCGCTCTGGCAGGCCGCAGGGGGATTTGGACGAGGACGTTACCTCTTTCTTGCTTTTTAATCGTATATTTTGGGTTCATTAGCCACCGTCCTTTTTCTGATGCATTATCTTATCAGTATTTTTACGAAAACTTTCCTAACGGTACTCCTCTACGTAGGGCAGACGAACACCGCGATGGGTCACGATTTAGTTTCAATGAGAATACGACCCGACCAACCTGGCAAGAACCGGTTACGCTGCCTGGGTTCTAAGTGTAAGCTCAATGGGGGGCATTGAAAGGAAAGCAAGCCGAAGGAGAATGCTGGAATCGTTAGTGGGAAAGTAGGCGAAACTGAAACGGAAAATGACAACCTGAAGTTTCAGTTTAGGGTTGGTTCTAGAGTTTGGGCTAATGCCAGGCTTAGAAGTGACTTTAGAGTTAGGGCTTGCGTTACGATTAGCGGTTCGGGTTAGAGTTAGGGTTTAAATTACGATTTAGGTTTACAGGTAAGATGTGGTTATGCAGCCGCACCTGATGGACACAATAGTGTTAGGGGTTAGAGATTACGGCTAGGAGCTAGAGGTAGGGGTTAGGGGCTATAGTTAGGGGTTATGGTTAGGGAAACTATAGCTCCACCATTCAAACTACGACTGCGCACTCCCAATAGGTTTTATTTTGCATTCAATGACTTGGATTCGCCGTCTGTGCGTTTCCCCGGTCCCACCTGTAAGAGCCTTCTATTATCACCGGTCACGTATTACAGGCGACTGGAGTTTGTTTACCTCAGGTGCGTCTGCATAACCACATCCGACCGGTTTACGTTTAATAACGAAAACCTAAATCATAATCCAAACCCTTAGGTTAAGGGTTGAGGCTAGAGTTAATGTTAGGGTTCCGGCCACGGTTAACATTAGGGTTAGGCCGGAGATTAGGGTTTGTGTTAGCTTTAATGTTGCGTTTAGGGTTAGCTTTACGTTAAGGTTTAGATTTACTTTTGAGATTATGGTTAAGATTAACGTTATGTTTGGGGTAGTTCTGCTCCCACGTGTCCTGCCAGTCAGGTTTTTTTGCTGAGATTCTAGGTTTCCCTCATTTTCGCAGCCAAATCGCCATGCATCAGGTTGCTCTTTTCTGCCTTAGCTCCGTCTACTTTCCCACTAACGATTTCGACTTCCTACTTTGGCTTATTTTCCCTCCAATACCCTCCATTGCGCTTACACTTGCGACCCGGACAGCGTGACCGATCGTTGCACCCGACCCGAATTAACCTGAACCGCCTACGAGATTGCATGTTGCCTTCTCCATAGGACTGTTGTAAGGGAATGTGAAAGAACGGTGGGAATAATTGGACGGGACTACTGTATGTGAAGACACACACACATACCGGACAGCCTCATCTAGTTTAGTCCACTGACCAAAGACGGTTACCGTGGCTGGTTGCTTGGACGACCCGAGTTGCTTTCGGTCGGGACCGTCAGTTTTTTGCGCATAAGTACTTGCTACGACCGTGGTCATGTCTAATCTAATCGGCTTAGATGTTCACATCTACGCGCGTGGAATTCTGTGCCAGAGTAGCTTTGTCAGCGTTTTGTTGTGCAACGGCCGTTTAATCACGTCGACAAATAGGAGGTCATTGCATAGCCCTAACGCCACGACATCCTGTACACCTGAAATAAATATACCCGATGAAGAAGACGGGAATTAGAGATTCCTTCTCTAGGCACGAGGGCGAATTCTCAAGTTCCAGAAGAAGAAAACTGGTCAGGCACTAGAGAAAATTGTTGATTATTATGGGTTTTTCAATTCATGCAGGAGCCCGTCGTCAGAGTAGCAACAGAACAAGCGACAGTTATAGAGGTATTAGTCAGTCGGTAGTCAGTGTCCTAGGTCTTGAGACGACTGCACAGGACTCTGTATGCCAGCGTCAGATCGATACATCGGTTGACTGAGTTATTGTCTGAGGCCCACGCTTCAATCAATTCTCGTATTGTCTTGCTTCCAGCGTGGGTGGTCATTTTAACGGCTACGAAGTTGGATTCATGACCCGTTTGGAAGGCCGAGACAATTAACTGCGATAAATCGTCATCCAGTTGTACTACCAGTTTATGCACGTGTGTGAGGAATCCGAGCATGTATTCAGCTTGACTTGTGCAGTTACAAAGACAGTTTAAGCACGGGATGCAATACTTCTCCTTGGAACTTAATCGGTCCTTAATTTTTATGACCATGTTGCGCGAGCCTGCATGAGGGGGGGGGTGGAGCTGGTTGATTTTGCAAATGAACGCCTGTAGACAGACGGCTACTAGCGCATTAAAACTACGGTCGCACTGTTTGGATTTACACTGTACACATCAGTGTTCGATATTAGAGATAAACAAGCCTTAGAAGGCACGAAAGCGAAATCTCCGGTTATCCGCATAAGCACGACAGAGTCTAAGCAGACAAGGCGTAAACAAACCAAGGCTCCGTAAAATTTTGCACTCACGTATAAGCGATACTACAAGTTGGCCGAGAATGTCAGGATGTGCTAGACACCGACTGACACTAGAGACAACGGCATTTTTGGATGCCATATTGGCGAGCGGCCAGGCATTCTAGAGTGTCAAGTTGATTTTTATCAAGGAGGGAATCGCGATAAACGTTCCAGATTAATAGCCTGCCTATTTGCGGGGAGCCGAGGACCCATCATTTAACCTGACTGATAAGTATCCCAGAATACCTTTTGGGACTACACAAAATGGTATGTTTACGATTACATCTGCCAAATCGACTTAAATTTATAAGTCACCGACCGGCCTAGCATCATGTGACCTTTTGGGGACTTTTGTTCCTACTACGTTTCCATATATGAAATCAAGCAAAATTCTGTTTGCCTTATTAAACCGCATCTCAAGCAATGCAAACGCGTTGAAAATGCAACGGATTCCCAGGAAACCGCTTTGAAAGCTATACTCAGAACATAGGCTGTTAGCAAGCCACCAGATCCGAAATTACACTAAGTCTTAAAGGATATCTAGATGTAAACCCCACTAAAAGACTATTGTTAGGCATTGTTTTATTTGTGCATGCATGGACAGTCTTTCTGTCCATCGAAAAATGAAGTTTACTAAATTACAACCATTCTTGAGATTCCTGGAATTTCCCACTATTCTGAAAAAAATCCGTATTTCTAAATAACGTAGTAGTACCTCTTATATTTTTTATGTTTTCAACCCCCTTAGAGTTGTTCTTTAGTGATGAAGATAGTTGGTCGTGCATTGGTGTTGGTTTTCGAATGATTAGCAATCATTCGTAAATTGCGAAACCTTTCATCTGTTAGGTAACGTACTGTTTATTTTACATCTCTTTTGCTCTAAAAGTAAACGTTGTTCGGAGGGTGTAGGCCATACAATAATAAGCAGTATCCGAGTTCAATATAAAAGCGTCATTCAACAGCATACAATGAACGACCTTTGGTCAAAGGGTCGCATTCAAAAATGAGTCCGGTTAAATACAAGGTAAGTCTTAAAAAGTTCAAATCAGTAATCCATGATTGGCCCGAAGAGCGTGTTGCAAAAAGTCTTATGATTGCGCTTAAATAAATTTGGCTAAACAACACGCTCTCCAAAGTCCACGCGTAACAAATTAAGTAATTTTAAGGCATGACAATGACTGTGAAACCAAGATCCAGGGGTCAGTACCGGCACAACGATTTTCGTCAGAACACGGTCCTATCAAAAACCTCTTAAACCAAAGGCCAGAACAAAAGCCTAATCATCATAGTCAGTAAACTTCCATGATGATTGTCCCTAAGTATGGTGGACATTCTTTAGTGCGAAACTGTAACCACAGGTCATTGCTCCAGAGTTACTATCGAGCACCGATTGTTTCGGAAAAGTTTTGTTGTTTCAAGTTTTCCTGACAAACTGGGATTCGGTCTTCCGGCTTTAAAAACAAATCATACTTTAGGTAGTTCACCTATTAGGGTGATATTGCCCATCATACACAAATGATCAGATGTACAGATTAGGGACAAAGTGAATGCATTGACTTGTGATGTCGGAATCACAGTTAGTCCGTCCTGGCACTCAGCCAAACACCACTGACCTAGGGTGGTAAGACAGCGAAGAGCATTTCTGGACAAGAAGTAAACTGATGCTAAGTAGGTAGGATTAGGCGGTTATTTGACGCGCACTACTGATGCTGGTACATATTAGTCTTTCAACCAAATTAAAGTTTCTTCCGTTGGATGCATGATTCGATCTTCCTGAGTCACAGCCAGCGGAAACAACCATAGAACGCTGCTTTGTCTTACGGACAGCGAGGTCTTTTAGGGCGCACAGGTGATCAATCATCATAGATTGCGTTGGGACAAAAAGTCTTAAGGGGCTCGAAGGGACCGTGTTAAGGGTAGCGAGGCGTGATAGTCAGCATCTCAACATGATTTACCCCTTAACATGACCTGTAACAAGGGCAATAGTGCTGTATCGGCGATAGTCCAGGGTAATTTGGGAGTTCAGGCAAAGGGCAATTTTGGCCTGCGTTGAGGCAAAGTAGACAGGCAAATGGAGGTAAGCCGCAATCGACCGTTGCAGAGGAAATCTTCTGGCTAAACCCTGCACTCTTTGCCCGTCACAGTAAGACCACACATGAGTACTTGCGTGGGGATTTCACTGCAGTCGGATGAGATTAGGCTATGCCGTCTGGTTAGGTCCGGCCGGTAGACATTGCTCCCCCTAAGAAACTAATGAATACGGTCGACCGAATTTGGACTTATGTCCCAGCAAAACGTATAACAAATCGTGTGCGACAAGTCACAGTAACTGGTCACGTCTAATATCTAACGAAACGGTGTCATATAACTAAGGCAAAATTCTTTCGTGACCAACCAAAGGGTGACGGTGAACGATGGGACAATTACATAGATTTTAAAAACGATATGGTTCACAAGGTGCAATCTGTTGAGTAAGAGTTGTCAGCGTTTTGAATCACCGCCTAAAGTCATTGTCAGTACAAGGGAATAAAAGCAATCAGGTCTTTGTTGTCGTTCGAATAGTCATATCTTTGCAAATTTGAAGCTTCGGTTGAGACAAGAATCAAAATGGAAAAATCAAAAAAGGATACAGACGGTTAAAACAAAATGGTGCCTATTTGGCTACAGACGAATTGCTTTTCGAGTAAAAGTAATTTCACCAACGAGCTCATCAAACAATCTGTGTGTAGTCAACGATGACCTTGTTATTTTGCATAGATTTTGTCGGCGGAAATTCTGATTGCTGTGTTTTTTATTCGTTATCTCTGTTATGCAGTGACAGACTGCAGTTGATAAGCCGTCACAAAACTCGTTGGTACCAATAAATTCCGCTGCGTATGCCTATTTCGAAATACTTGCTAACTTGTACTTTGCACGGCTGCGATCGTGTCTAGTCTAGCTGGCCATGCGTGACGATCCGCGCCAGCTGATCTGGACAGTTCAACCCATTCTCTTCGCCAGCCACGGAAACCAAATACCAAAGGTCCAAGAACTACTTGCATGTCGTAACGGGCTCTGTCGAGCCAGGCTTTGAGTCGAGGCCAATTTAGATGCCTCCATTAGGGTAACGGTGCCGGTTCGAAGGCGGTAAAACTGAGTTCGTAAGGTGGACGACGAAGCACGTGTACAAACCGCCTAAGTCGTCTTTGTTGAATGGCCTGGGATATGATTGCGACGTTGTCGCAGCGAGTACGCACTGCTTCATTTGAGACGAAGTCGGTGTACTTCACTCGGAGGACAGTCTTCCAACAGCGGTGGTTCAATACCCCCAGTTTTCGCTTATCATTCACGTGCACAGCCCAGCATTCACAATCGTACAGAAGAACCGACCGGATAGATGTACGGTACACGTGAATTTTCGTGGCGATGGAGATGTCGCGTCGGGTCCATGAACTCATTTGCAGGCCTGCACGAATCCAGCGGGCAGCATCGATTCCGGAGACAATGTTATTCTTTCTCTGTCCATTCTACAGCAACCTCGCGCCGGGGTATTTAAAACTGTCTAATTCTTCTAGTTAACAGCCATCAATCTCGAGAGATGCCTTCTGGCCAGGGATGCAGCCTGAAGACAATTTGGTTATCTCAGCGATTATAACTAAACCGAAGGATAAGGCGACCTCCTTCACCCGGGACACCATAGGCTCTAAACCGCCAAAACTTGAAGCTACTAAAGCGATATCATCAGAGTAGCCGAGATCAGTCAGCTAGCGGCCGGGTACAAACTCAAGGTCGTTAACTTCGTGCAGAATTTTCCCCAAAATCGAATTAATGGCGTAGTTTAAGGAATGGGTGGTATGATACAACCTTGCCGAACGCCAGACTGAATATCGAACGGCTGAGAACGATTACTATGGACTAGAACTCGCGCGGAGGTTAAGCGATAGTGGACCTTGATTATGGCGATGATTTTGGCAGGCACACCATCTAGTTACATTATTTGCCACAGGGGCTCACGATGAACGGGATCAAACTCAGCAGCGAATTCAACACAATGAACTGTCGTCTGTTGTTAATAGCCATGGCGAAATTCGAGAATGCGCTTCAGTGTGAATATCTGGTCGGTACACTCACGCCCAGCTTGGAATTTGTCTTGGCTGGACCTCGTCCTAGAGCAACGTACAGCCTGGAACAGCCTGAGAAGGACAATGAAGAAAACCTTCACAGCAACGTCGACGAGGTTTATACCACGGCAGTTCTCGAACCTTGTCTTAACACTTTTCCTGAAGACAGGCACAAGGATGCCCGCGCCATAGTCATCAAGGACGACCTCATCTCTGCACGCTTGTTCAGTCAAGTCATGGAGCCAAGGCGCCAGAATATCGACACAAGGATTATATATTTCAATGGAAATACCGTCTTCTATGGGTGTCTGGTTGTTGCATGTCCTTGTATTCATTAGCGATTTCTTCTTCAGAAAGGCGGTCGCACGACACTGCATAGGTCGATGAGGGAAGATACTCCACTGCAGAGAAGAGCAAGTGCATGGTGGATTGAGCAGCGAAGTTGATATGGTGCTCGTAGTGTTCACACCAACGCTCGACCTTGGACGAGTTGTCAGCGATAAGGTCGCCATTCACGTCGCGAACAGAATCACTCAGTGCAGAGGGCTTACCACTAACTTGGCGGATAAGTTGGAAGAGTTGTCGGGTGTCACGAACGTTCGAGTTCCATGGAGGTCGATATTTCGGCCCAATATTGCCTCCGGTCATCCCTGGCCGACTTTGCCGTCATCTTTTGGAGTTGGCAGAACGAATTATTATTACGGAACTTGGTTCGAACCGTCTGAGGAAACAACCGCAGGGTTCTTCCGATGATCCAGTCACTGCTGCGTCCTGGAGTATATCTAAGCATTTTTTCTGTCGCCCCATAGATTGATGTTTTTGGTGACGACCACTAGAAACTGCCTGTGAAGTCGACTCGGGTCATAAAACAGGAGAGCGAGGGTGTGATGGGTTGCTCACCAAAGTTGAGAAAGTGCCCGAAGTACCCACACCAGCGATCGATCCTGATTGATTTTTCAGCAATAAAACCGCCACTCGCATCGCGAACAGAGTCGCTCAAAGTTGAAGGCTTACTACTCACTTGGCGGATAATTAGGTACAGTTTTCAAGTTTCACCAACGTTTGAGGCCTGCTCCATGGAGGTCGTTGTTTCGGCCAAATATTTCGTTCAGTCATCCTGAGCCGATTTTGCCACCATTTTCCGGAGTTGGCGGATTGAATCTTATTACGGTACCTGAGTCGAGCAGTTTGAGCAGACACCTGGAAAGTCCTTTCACTGATCCACTCACTGCGGTGTCCCTGGGTGTATCTAAGAGTTTTTTTTAGCTGCCCAGTAGGCCGAGGACTTTAGTGATGACCATTGGCTACTGCCTACTTCCTCGGTTCGGGTCGTAAAATTGGACCTAATTTATCTGATCAGGGCTTCGGAGGTGTCGGGCGGTTGTAGAGTGACGACATCAGTGCGTCTTGCACGCAGCGTTTTGGGCGCAGATGAGAGGTGAACTTTCAAGCGTGTACGAACGAAAACAGGACCTGACCCATGGGTCTTAACAGTTTCGGCATCACATATAAATCTGCTATCGTGAACTCAGCTGCAGAACCTTGAGCTGACTAGAATGTGATCGTCAATTAAGTACCAGGTCAGCAGATGTTTGTGGCGATGATGGAGACACGTGCTGGTGGCAAACTTTTGGTTCTAGCCAGCTAAGTTCCACAATCTCTCAGTATTGTCGCATCGCAAACCAAGCCCAAGAGGGCCAATGAGATAACTGTTAGAAGAGTCGCCGGGTCCAGCTCGGCCATTCCACTCCCCGACAACAACCAGCAGATCACGGCGGGGAGTTTTTCAACTAACGCTTGCAGCTGCGAGTAAAAATATCTTTATCGCAATGTTCGGCAGCGGTTATTGGTGCGTACACGGAGACAACAGTGATGTTCGCAAAGTTTTCCTTTAGTCACGCATAGGCCATTTGATCATTGAGTAGTTCTCAAGCACGTAGTGTGCGGTCTGCTTGTTGCGAGAAGACGATAGCCACACAGTGTCTACCAGAAGAGTCGCGTGGGTCGCTGTGGTACAAGGATAAATATGAGTTAACTTCCGGGGTGTTTATTTCTCGAGTGCCAGAGTCCGAAATTCGGACTTCGAATAGACAGTAAACGACCACACTGTACTGATGAAGACTGTGCACAGTCAGACTTTGGGTACCAGGGTCCAGAAACGCTCACACATTCCAGCGTCCAATGCCTAGGGTGTGATTCTGATTGAGTAGTCCAGCTGCCATATTATTCGTCCGCACCACCGGATTGGGGTTGTGGATGGCGCTGGTTCTCGCGCACGTCGTAGTAAGCATCGTAAAACTGTATTCGAACATATTTTCACGAGGTTTCTTGTGAATTATGAGAACAGGTAGGTCCACAGTAGTCGCTCGAATTATTTGTTCGAGGTTGTCTCCTCTAGCGTTTTTAGCATTAGGCAGCGGTGGCAGGCAAACTTATTTAATGGCGCCCTTTACGGACACCATGTCGCAGTGCTGCCATCGG
>CACRXP010000273.1:604442-614658 GCA_902702965.1 Spirometra erinaceieuropaei | reverse complement strand
TTGTCTTTGTCGGTATTACCTTTCCAACATATATCACTAGTCGCTGTGCGACTGCCTGCGAGGGTTTAAGCATGAGCCCCAAGGCACAACGGAACGAGCATGTTCCGTAACCTGATCGGTGAGCGCCCACTATCATAATATATATATATATATATATATGTATGAATAACGGGATAGTATGCATCTCGTGATGATATAATAAAAAAGAAGGCTCTTCGGAAAATCGAGATGTACTCGTGAATTTTCAAGTCGGTTATACCAACCCGTCGTCAAACGAAATGAAAAATGGGAGGGATAATGGCACTAGAAAGCAGGGAGAACATCGAGATTACATCGACAAAACATAGACGCCCATGTGAGGGGAGTGGATGGCGTGCTTAAATAGGCGGCACAAGCTAGGGGAGGTGTTAAAGGTTTCAGATGGGCTTCATTCTGCCGGGGAGGTGCGGAATCGGTGATATTCTGCATGGTCGAACGCGGACTAGCAGTTGGTGTCTTGGGGTGGGCGCAAGTCAGTGGGCCGTGAACGCAAACATTCGTAGTGAGCGTCCAGGTCAACATGGCGGTTGATGCTGTTGTTGTTAGAGTGACAAGATTCGAGAAACTCTCGAGCCTGTTTGGTGTTGGCACGGGCGATCACTTCAGTCCCCTCTCAGTTGATGCGGTAATCACACTCAAGGGCGTGCGCAAACACGAGAGACAAGGGGTCCCGTCGGCGTATGGCCAACTTATGTTCGTTAATCCGGGTCCAAAGTCGTCGGCCGGTATGCCCAATATAAACGCAAGAGCAGTTCGCACGTCGAATGCGGTAAATGACATTTGCTTACTGCTCCTTCGGTACGGTGTCTTTTACTAGGGATAGTGCTGTGCGCGGTGGGGACGCCGGTTTGTGGACGACGAAGATGCCGAACTGATTTTATTGTCGAGCGACCGCTTCGGGAATTCTTCGCATATAGGACAGGGAGTATAATTTCCTTGACACCCTGTTTCCGTTAGAGTCGATGCCTTGTGATTTTCTTCGGCGTCTGAGACAGTTTTTCACAAAGCTGGCCGGGTATTCGTTGAGTCGGAGAAACTGATACAAGTAAGCGAGTTCTTTCTTGAGTAAAGCCTTGCTACTGCAGTAACGATAGGCGCGGTGGAAAAGCGTTCTAACGCAGCTCCTTTTATAGACCGCTGGGTGGTTACTCCGATGGCTAAGGATGATCTCAGCATCAGGACCCCTCCTGTAAACACTTTTTGCGAAGCCGCCGTCACTGAGCCTTTGTATGTTCACGTCTACGAACGGGAGGGCGTCTCCTTTTGCTTCTTCATGAGTAAATTTCAGAGCGGGGAAGGCGCTATCCAGGCTCTGGTGAAATCGCTCAATTCCACAGGTTTTTACGATGATGAATGTGTCATCTACGTATCTGAGTCACATTTCTAGTCGAAAGCTTTGTATATCATCTCCCAGTCGTTGTAAGACTATTTCTGCGAGTAGCCCCGACCAGTGGTAAGTTACTTATGGAAAGGTGGGAAGGCTCGTTAAATTATTCGGCGGAAAATATCGTATACTATAGTTAATGCCGCTCTGTTTTGTGACACTGGAATGCAGCCCTTGCGTGCTAGACAGACTCACCAAATATTAGCGAAATTGACCAGCTGTACCCCTGATGACTACTCAGACATCGAATAGCTGACCGTTTTGAAGATGGAATATCTTATCTTTCGTTGACGACACAGTTAAGAGTCACCACCGGATACGATGAATTTGTCTGCATCTTCCTTGACCCCTCTCTGAAGAGAGGCGAATGCGGTGGCGAACTAGACAAACTGTGCATACATGGTAAAATAAGACTTGAGGAGAATACTGGATCTAACGGCCTTATGCGCCCAAGAATGACACAAGAGCTGAGAAATCGTCGTTGAGGGCATAGTTCTTAACCGCATGGCCGGGTCGCCTGGGTACGCGACTCTGTGGATGTGTGGTCCGGCTGCATTCTTTTCAAAGAGAATTATTGCAGTTATAAGTAAGTAGCAGATGGCTATAAGTATTCTCAAACTGAGACAAGTGGTGCTCTAGAAATTTCCCTATCTACAATCCTTACCGATTCTGTTGTTCTCTAGTTCCCACCTACACTGCGCTATTTGTCTGAATTAAGTAGTAAACTAAATCACATGTATCCAAAGGAGTTTTATCGCAAGAGTCTAGTCCGGAGTTTTGCTTTTAAAATAATACACATTGGTAAAAACGAATGAGGGTATACTAGGCAGCAAATCATGTCTAACGCAGTTTAGAGGAGATTTGAAGCCTTGTTAAGCTACGACGAGACACGATCGTTTTCCTAAATGTCAAATATGAAGCTCTTGTAAAATATCAAACAAGGAGGAATGAGTGTAAAACTCCAGTTTGGCAGAGTCCAGGTACAAATGAAAAACACCAATAAGGGACACAATTGACTTGTATGTAAACAAGGAATCGACGCGAAATAAGTAGAGGTGAATATCGCGAGAAATGTTTTAGAAAGACCGCACCAGTTAGATTGATATTTTCAGTTAAGTTAACGAATTACCTCGGCAATGGTTACAACGAAGGGATACTTTTTGTGCAGAAAGTCGTTGGCAAGCATAAGATAAGTCAAGGATTCGGTATCGACTGCCAGGCCGAAGTAATCACCGTAGCTGCCAGAAAAATCCGTATTCAGACCATGATGATGATACAGCATTGACATCACACCATCGAAGCGGAAGCCATCAAAACCATACTCATCAATCCACCAGCGGAGATTAGATAAGAGGAAACGCAACACTTCCAGCCTATTTTATCAGAAAAACACTTGGCGATTTAGACAGAGGCTTTCCGCAGTTGTGAAGCAGATATAAATCGGAAATGTGATATATTCACTAAGGAGGTTGGATTTCTTGGTAAGATCTGTCGTTGTCGTAGAGAATGCCAAAAACGATTTTAAAACTAGGAAAGTTGTAGGAACAGATTTAAATCGAGATAATTTTCAGAAGGTGAGCGCGACCTAAAGGCAAATTGCATCTCTGCAAAGGAGAGAAATGGTGAAGGAATTAAGAAAGTATAAGTTATACAGCAGCAGCAGGAGACAAATTATAAAGATAATTGCAACATGGATCAAAAAATTCTATACGACAACCAAAACAAGCCCACTTTCGAAAACGTAGGATTGCAACTCACTCAGTGTAGTTAAACAGACGAGAATCCCATAAGTCATGAACGCCGCGGCCATGATCATGGAAGTAACAAGCATTTGTGCCATCAAACTGATTAAGTCCATCTGCAGTGTTTTTCGACGCATGACTGTGAATGATATCCAGAAGAACAGTCAAGCCTAAGCGGTGAGCTTCGTCAATGAGTTCACGAAGCTCGTCTGGAGTGCCATAACGACTAAACAAGTATAGACTAAATCCAAAACTTTTACCTGGAAGCAGCGAAAAAATTAGTCACTTGATATCCAAACGAAGCATAGTAGACATGTTCCATGACTGCCATTAGCTGAATGCTATTGTAGCCTGGAGTACGGGATGAACACGTGAAATACCGTTACCCAAGTCGACAATACGGGGCAAAATATTGTCTTTGAACTCAAGATAAGTACCGACCCTCAGTTCTTCTGTCGCAATTCCCACATGACACTCGTAGATGCGCAGTGCTTTTGGTTTTGGCGGGTGCGGATGTTTCATTTGATATCGCTGAAATTATGAGGACTAAAATAAAAAAGTACCGCTGGCGGATTGTAGAACACGTGATCGTAGATAATATTGTCCCCAAAGTTTTTAACATATGAGGCCCAGGGACTTAGTCGATCATATTGTCGAGAATCAGGGCCCACGACAAGAAGCTACAAAATGCTAGAAAGAAAAAACAGACCTTTATTTTTGAAAGATGTTCGATTCGGGGTTTTCCATCTTCTGTAGGAGGAATAGTAAGTTCCCACTTCCCGTATTCGAGTCGCTTAAATGGATACTCCTTTTCCTTCCAACCATCTTACAGGGAATTGCCAGAAGAAACATGACTTACTGAAGTCACCACGGAGGTATAATTCTTTAGCGCCTGGCGCCCACTCTTTGCAGTAGACAGAACCATCCGGCTTAACATGGACACCAAACTCATTGTAACCTTGTGTAAAATGATCAATTCCGCCAACGCTGTCAATCCACTTCTGGTAATCCAAAAAACATTTATATCTAAAACAGAGTCAAAACAAAATTAAAAGATGCCTCCGTTTGATTTCGTAAATATAAGGTTCAAGCCATGAGTCCATGTGGATTAAGTTGCCAAGATTTGGAACTTTAACAGCATTGATTTCCTCAGGCGTGTAAAACATACTAAGAAAAGAAACCGGGGACAGGAGCAACTGCCGAACAAACGGGACGAAGCAACGGGAAAACTGGATCGATTTGACGCGAGTACTCTAAGGAATTAAAACAAACGTTTAACATCGATGGTCGTGACTTAGTAGTATGGGATTGTTTACCGGCAATCCGATCGTTAACTTACAGTGTTCCCTGTTAGAGAATTTAAAAAAGATGTCTAATCGGACTGTTGAGATCCACATAGCGTAATTTTTTTCTGAAAGTTATTGCGAAACTTCTAGATAGATTTCGAAGATTTAGAAGAAACTCGTCGGTGAGTTGACTTAACCACTCTCCATGCTTTTCTACACGCACTTCGAGGCCGGATGCCTGTCAGCCGCCTGGAAATCAGCGTAGGTTGCGGGGCTGTAAAAGGACGGAATTCGAGTCTGTGCAAAAAAATACAGATCGGGCAGCCACACCTCATTTTGCTGTAAAATTATGGGGAAAATACATAAGAAACAACTGACGCAGTTCCTTTATCGAAACCATACGCTTTTCGATTTTCAACAGGGATTCTGCAAAGACAAGTTTACTGCCTGGAATACTGGATTTAGGTTATTGATTGAGGGAATATGGTGCATGTTGTCTATATCAACTTCAAGAAGGCCTTCGGTGGTGTGCCTCACCATTGCCTTCTGTACAAACTCAGCTGTATAGGAAGGCGAAGCAAGCCTCTGATGTGGAGTCAAAGTTTTTTACCCGACCGCTCTCAAGCTGTCATGTCAGTTACCAGCAGTCTGCAGAGGTTGTCGCTAAGAGTGGTGTTCCCCAAGGCTCCGTTCTTGGCCCCACTCTGTTCGTTACATACGTCAAAGACTGTGTAAACGAACTCGATTGCGAAGTCACAATGTCTGCTTATGAGATAAAGATCTGGAGTACTGTGTGAAATGAAGTTGACGAAGCGCGATTGCAGACAAACCTAGACCGTCTTGAGCAATGGTCAAACGACTAGCTTCTACCGTTTAACGTAAACAGGTGTAACTTCTTACGGGTCGTCGGAACCAGTGCTCTTAACCGCATGATCTACCGTCGGACTGGCTAACCACTGCAAGAAGTTGACGACCAGAAGGACTTGCGTGTGCGGATCACAACCCCGCTCAAGCCTTTGCTGCACTGCTCAAAGGTAGCTAAGTCGGCGATATCCTCCTATACTTCGTCAAACGGGCGTTCTCTTCTTCTGACGAAGACTGCTTCACCAAGATTTTTCGAACTTTTACGCAGTCGACTCTGCAGTTAACCGTCCAACGATTGAGACCCTTGACCTCTAAAGACCTTAGCATACTTGAAGAAGTTCAACGGCGGCCACCAAACTTGTAACTGGAAAGGAGTCACTACCCTACGAAACACGATGAGCTAATCTTGATCCCTTTCCTTCGAATTATAGGCAGCTACGAGGTGACCAAATAAAACTTTCCGCATCGCGCGCAATCAGGGCTGCTGCCTCGTATCAGGATTCGTCTTCGATTTGTCGACTACGACTCAGGTGAGAGGTCATTCACTCAAACGATGCGTGACTGATGCCCGGCTAGATGAACGGAAGTTCCCCCAACAGATTGGTTGCAGCTTGGAATGCTTTGCCTGAGGACGTTGTTATGTCTGGATCCGTAGCAACATTTAAAAGGAAGCTAGACCAACATTGCAATGCGCTCCACAATGCCACCCGAGCGCAACCGCTTTGATAGCCTACGTTAATCACCTAAGTCTATCACGATACTACTACCGATTTTTGAGTAACATTTATTTGTATAATTTAATAATGTTTGAAGCATGCGCACACCACTGCTCGCATGCACCAAGATGTTTGCAGACTACGAATCGGATTATTTTCCCTGTAGCTTAGGTGTGCTTCAAATAACTACCGTATTAATCACCAAACCGAGTTCATATGCCCTCAACCACTGTTGATGCATAAAATGCTGTGTTCATCTGCAGAGTTTTTAATAATTTCCTTGTATTTTTTCCTGTGACTCATTTTTCACTTCTTTCGCATACTTTCTCTGCGTGCAATACACAGGGATTTTAAAGGTGCGCACCTACGTTCTGTCAAATTAACTGAATGCAGATGACTTCTTCAGTCCTGTCACATCATTCCGTAATGAACAGCCGCATTAGCCATCTACTTGGTTCTTAACAAATCCTTCCAGGGGGTGCCGAGTAGACGTCTTTTAACAAAACTAAATGCCCTCAGCATTCGGCCTCTTCTATTGGACTTTATTGAGCCCAGCATATTCAACCGCTAAAGAAGGGCCATAGTTAATAATTGCTACTCAACGTCTCACTCAGTCACGAGCGGTGTACTTCAAAGACCGGGCTCAGGGTCCTCCACTCTCCCTTCTTTATAGGAACGGTGTTTAAACGGAGATTAGAAATTCCCAAACGTCCATTTATGGTGCTGACCTTAAGTGCACACAAAGACTGACGGTGAGCAGAACCAAAAACCTGATGTCTTCCATGTTTTGCCCTACATAAGGAAAGCCTCCGAAGCCACTGAGCGCATGCTAAGATCACTCAAAGTGAACGTTGGACACCGGCCGGGAGCCACTATCCACCGCTTAATCACGCAGCCCAAGGGTAGGCTACCTTCTGTGGACACGTCAGGCTTCATTTACGGAGTCAATTGTCTAGTCTGTCAAACAGGTCGCGAGTTCGAGGCTCGGGTGCTCCACACTTCGGGCTTGGGTATGGCTGGCTGACGACGGCTAATAAGCCAGAAATGGCCATTCCAGTCTCCCTTGTCTTTGTCGGTAATACCATCCTGCCTATATATCATGCGCCGCTGCGCGGCTGCTGGTTGGGCTCGAGAGAGAGCCCTTAAGGCACAACGGAACGAGTGAGTTCCGTATGAACGATCGGTGAGCGCCCCCTTCCATTGTATATTCCCGATCGAAAACCGACAGGGCAACGGGCTCGTGGCCCAGTGGTCAGAGGCGTGGACTTCTAACTAACAGGTCGCGAGTTCGAGCCTCGGGTGTTCCACACTTCGAGGTTGGGTATGACTGGCTGACGCCGGCTAACAATTCAAAAATTGCCATTACAATCTTCTTTGTCTTTGTCGGTAATAACATCCTGCATATACATATTATGACATTGGGCGCTCATTGATCTGGTTACGGAACACGCTCGTTCCTTTGTGCCTTGGGGCTCATACTAGTTCCCGGGTTCGAATCTCAAGTGATCCACACTTGGGGTTGGGTATGACTGGCTGGTGACGGCTAATAAGCCACTTCAGTCCCCTTGTCCTTGTCGGTAATAACACTCTATCTTTATCATGCGCCGCTGGGCGTCAAGCAAGCTCACGCACTTCAAGAGTTTGATGTCGAGCGTCCCTTGTCAGCAGGCACTGTCCGCGAAAGCCACTGAAACCGCGATGGCACGCTTCTACGGCCTTCCCAAGGTACACAAGCCAGGAGTGCCCCTCCGCCCAATCGTTTCTTTACGTGGCACACCAACTTTTGGCCTAACAAAGTGGCTGTACCAACGACTTTGTTCCCTCTTCAAAGACTCAGAGTGGACAGTGAAGTCAGCTGAAAAGTTTTTGGCTCGCATCCGACATCGCAGAGTGGAGACAGAGGAGGTGATAGTGTCCTTGGACGTGGTCTCACTGTTCACTTCTATCCCGCCCGACCTGACCATCGACACTCTCGACGGACTTCTCCGAAAAAAATACGACGAGACCGACCAACGGCTTAAACGAGTGCACATCATCGAGCTCCTAGAAATGTGTCTTAAGACTTTCTTCACATTTAACGGCCAAGTGTACGAGCCGAAAAAGGGAACGCTAATGAGTTCACCTCTGTCTGGCCTAATTTCCGAAGCGGTTTTGCAGAGGCTGGAGCGTCTGGTATTCAGCTCGTACCCTCCGAAGTTCTGGGCCAGATATGTCGACGACACATTCGTCATAATAAAGAGGAACGACGTGCAAAATTTCATGGCACTTTTGAATTCGATATTTCCCGGCATACAGTTCACCATGGAAGAAGATGCCGACAATCGCTTGCCCTTCCTAGACGTAAAAGTTACAAAACTGGCAGACGGGAATATAAAGACGACGGTCTATCGTAAGGCGGCTAACACTAGGCGCATTCTCCACTTCAGAAGCAACCACCCCGTCGGTCACAAACGCAGTTGTGTCAGAACCCTTTTCCAACGCGCCCAAACACACTGCAGCGACGAAGATGACAGGAAGAAGGAGGTGAAGTACTTACGTGCTCTATTTGAAGCCAACGGTTACCCGAAGTCGTTCATATGCAAGTGTCTCAGGAAGTCTCACTCGGGGCGGTCGAACGAGGAGAAACCAAAGCTCTGGCTCTCGATCCCCTATGTGAAGAACGTTTCAGAGGCAACTTCAAGAATTCTGAAACCCTTTGGAATTATTGTGGCCCATAAACCAGCATCAACAATCAGACAGCAAATCATGAGGCCCAAAGACCCGCTCCCGGTGACAGAACAATCAGCGGTGGTCTACAGCCTACCATGCTAAGATTGCGATGCCAGGTATGTTGGTGAAACGGGAAAACGCCTCGGCACAAGATTGCATGAGCATCAGCTTGCAACTAACCGCAAGGATAAGCTGTCGTTGGTGTATGGCCACACACTAGAGCGGAATCACTGTTTTGCCATCGAGAAAACGAGTGTGATTGGCCGAGCCAATGATAAAATGGCCAGACTAATGCTGGAAAGTTGGTCCTCGACTGGCACACTCAACCGGGCCATAGACCTACATCCAGCCTACCAGGCGCTCCGCGCAAGACTCGAGTCAGTCTAGGCAAGGCCGATGGCACGGATGAAAAGAGTCACACGGGGTCGACCACCGACGCTCGCGGAGAAAAGAGAAGGCGCTGACCGAATGTCACGTGACCGGCGTGGCACACCGTCTCACGGACGTACACGCGAGGCCGGAAACACCACGCCTGAGGAACAAAGATCGATCAGCCCGCCGTCTGACGAGGGAAAGGCGAACGGGCACGCCGACGCAGCGGCAACCACGTTAGGCGTGAGGGGGACACAAGCCACGTCAGTCCGTCAATGACTGAGATCAGGGAGGCGACAATCAGCCAACGGAAAGCAGGCTAGTCAACAAACGTGCGCTGTGCACGGTTATAATACGAGGCAGGCGGCAAGGCTAAACAGATCAAGGCCAGCAGGAAACGTCAGCGCACGGCTCTGATGATGGAAACGAGTGTGTTTCCGAAACGTCAGTCTGAATACAACCTGGTCCATGAAATCGATTTCTCTTCTTCGTCTTCCTCGAGGATGATATACACGATACATATTTATATATTACGACAAATGGGCGCTCACTGACCAGGTTACGGAACATGCTCGTTTCGTTGTGCCTTGGGGCTCATACTAGAAACCTCGCAGGCAGTCGCACACCGGCATGTTCCGTAACCTGGTCGATGAACGCCCATCTGTCATAATTGATTTTACGATCGCATCCGACAGGACAGTGGACCCCTGGCTCAATGTTAATGTCAAACTCCATGACAAAATATCCCGGGTTCGAATCCCAAGTCACCCTCACTTGGTGTTGGATATGATTGGCTGATGATGACTAATAAGCCAGTAACGGCCATTTCGGTCTCCCCTGTCCTCGTCGATACCATTTCATCTACTTCTACTAGCAGTCTCTGTGGGACTGCCTGCGAGGCTTCTAGTTTGAGCCCCAAGGTACAACGGAAAGGGCATTTTCCGTGACATGATCAGTGAGCGCCCATCTGTCATAATAGATATTCCAGATCATAACCGACAAGAAGACGGACCCATGGCTCAATGGTAGAGTGTGAAAATCCATGACCAAAAATCGTGCGTTTGAATCCTTGGTGCACCACGCTTGGGGTTGAATGTACAAAGA
>CACRXP010000273.1:567161-604098 GCA_902702965.1 Spirometra erinaceieuropaei | reverse complement strand
CTGCGCCAGGCCCATGAGCTCATGTTTGTGTTTCCGGTCCCAGCGGGCGGTCAGGGTCACGATAACTGGACTGCAAAAATGACTTTCCGATGAGGGGCGGTGGCGAATAAATTGGAGGTTAGTTAGCTGGAATCTGTTCGAGCAAGAAATATTTGGAAGTGGTTGATATATGAAGTTCTTTGGTAAATGCCCTTAAATATTTTAACTTCAAAAACGTTTAGACTCTCTCATTTAGCCGAAACATTAGGAGTAACGTTCAAAATTGCGACGGACGTACACAGGATGTCACAATTTAATTTTAGAGAGGCTAAAAGTACAAGGGATGACAACGAAACTGTGTGCAGCCCTGGCCATAATTTTGTCAGCATGAGGAAAGAGAGAGGTACGTCATTGTGAATTGGACAGTCATAGGGTTCCTTGAAGAAACACGGGTTAGTGTTGTCTGTCAGGGTCAAGACACATGAAATGACGTTTGAATAGGAAAATCTAACTAGCCATCTTGTGCCCTATTAAAAAGCAGACTAACAAGTCTGAGTGGCTACTAAGTAGCCATATAAATAACTGCGCACCAAAATGTTGAATATATCACCGGAATAATAAAGGGACCGAGCCCGTTTAACTGCGGGAAAAATATCACTTATATGGGGCAAAAAACAAAGCGGGACCTACTATGATACCCCAAGGAACACCACTAACGGTAGACCTTTATTTAAAAATGAAAAAAACCAAATAAGTCCTGGAAAGAATGAGACGCAATCACTGGGACAAGAATTTTATTCACCCGAAGTTTGGGATCCATATTCGAACTTAGAAGCAGTATCAGATAACGACAATGGATGCACAGAGGTTGCAGCATTTATCGTATGGTTTCGCTATGCTATTGCATACCTGTCAAAATTGCGGTGGCTTCCATTATCCCTCTCTGATGATGCGTTCTGGTGTGAATCACAAATTTCAGGCGAATAAAATTCCTGTTTCAATAACCGCGTCTGATTCCCCTAACTGATTCATGGAACTAACGTTTTCGTTTGTATTGATAAAAGGATCTTTGTTTCCAAATTAATTTGTATGACTTAGTGAAGTTGCGAAGGGAATGAGGAATTCTCAAATATTCAGGTTTTACTAAGTGTCATCTGTGTGGCAATTTAAAATGAGCTTGACTAAGAGAGACCACTGAGAACTGTTCATTGCGAAACGACGAGCGAGAAGATGCAGCAAAGAGGAGTGACAAGTTTCACAAGAGCTGTCTGGCAGAACGCCGCGGTAGAAGGAGCCAAGAACCCGTTTATTTATATAAAAATCACTCGCTGTGAACTCAAATGTTCCTTTTTTTGCGAACGCCGACATTTGTGAGCGTCGGAACGGGAGTCAAACCCAAGTTTAAGAATATAAATGGAAGTTTTCAAAAAATCGGGGGAGACTTCAACACGGGGAACACCTAGAACAGTTTAGTTGTTTAAAGAGAGATTCGGAGATGTCAGTTCCAAATGAGCGGAAGCTAGTAAGGTGATTTCTTTTTCCGTAAATAACCGAAAAGAGAGAAATAATGATGGAAAAGTGCATTAGAGTACAAGTAAGGAGAACAAAATCATCCCAGTCTCGAATGCAAATTGTTTAGTGAAGAATGTATTTAACAAAGTTGAATTTTCGGATTTTTTGTATTAACACAATGTTTTTAGTAAGCAAGTGGACCATGGTTTGGACAGCCATATAAAACCGAAAATCACCGAAGAAGTTTTAAAAGTCTTTACAACAATAGGGGACAAAGGCTCCCTTTCTCTCTCTCGCGCGCTCTTCGTATTCAGAACTCATCTAAATATTTCGGCACTGCTGACGGGGAGCTGATCGATGGATGCCGGGGTTGCTTTGACGACATCGTAAGTCTCCTAGAAACAAAGCGCGATATAGGTGAACAGGAAGCGCTTGAGTTAAATGCCTTTGGTGGAATGGAATCCAGAAGATCTTCAGCCAAAAATTAAAAAGCCAAAAGAAAATGTCGTATTCTTATTAAGAAGAATAATGTACCAATTCAAATCACCTCTTCCCGCACAAACCGTCGCTATCGTCAGCAACAATGAGGAAGTAAACCCATTCATCTGTCGATCAGCAATAAGAGCTCTGCCAACAGTGTGAACTCAGTTTTAGATCGTTCCCATCGTGGCCACACCCTCATATCGTACGCCAGATTTGTTGGTTATTTTCAAATCCATCACACTGCGATCGGCGAACCAGTGTTAGGAGTAGAGATAAGCCCTCAGCCATGTATAGCCACGCGCACGCTGTTTGATTATATTCGACTATAGCAGGAACCTATTTGGCCATACAAACATCCACGGAACTATTCAGTAAAACACCACAAATCTGCCTTACCAACACACAAAAACAAATACGCACGCGAAAGTTTCACCGCCGTGACCGACGATGTTCGTCACGTGCTCCACAATAAGGTGAGGGCATGAACGGTGGCTTGCGTGAGTGAATTAGTTTATAGTGGTGGCGGACTTGCGTAGAATCTACCGCATTCTCTCCTTCTCCCCCACCGGGAACCGGTGTCAAGACAAAGTAAAGAAGACCAGAGGCGGGGGAGGGCGTCAGTGGTTGATAGGGCGTAAAGCCGCACCTACAGTAGATGTGCTAACTCATGAAATGTCGACCAAAATTTCGAAATGCGTTCTCGTTTCGAAAAGATAAATTAGGTAGTGTTGTAAAACTAATCATGATGCAGTATAAATCTATAATGATCCAGTTACCTCAGGGTGTCGGCTTTCGAAATAACTTATCTTCGGCTGCATGCAAGATCCATACTCTGCAAATAATGACTACATAAGTAGTATGCAATTCTCTCGTTGATTTTCGATGCCCTTGAAAATTCAATTATAGTTTACGAAAAACATGCATAAAAATATTCATTCTTTTACTTATATGGTAGAAAATCACGTCTTCTTCCAAGTTCATACTCAAAAGAAGAGTATAATTCGGTTTTAAAAAAGTTTCTAATTGTGAGATTTTTTAATACCGTTAAATGGCCGTTCATGAAACGTCATGTATCTGCATTTACGAATGTGGCTTGTAAAGTTAACAATATTGCTCAAATCCACTGCTTAATTTTATGAACCTCATATGATCCCCTCTTAAAATCGTAGAGAACTGCATGGTTTTCCGTACACGGAAAATATACAGCTTGTTGTTTTGAAACTCTGAAAGCAAGTGTAACAGCAGGTCGGGTTCAAAATTATTCGGGACTTAGAAAAGTTTTTTAAAACCGAATGATACTTTTCTTTTGAGTATTAAATTGGAAGAAGACGTGATTTTCTACCGAATAGGTAAAAGAATGGATATTTTTATGCATGTTTTCCATGAAATATAATTGAATTTTCAGGGGCATCGAAAATCAATGAGAAAATTGCATACTACATAAGTAGTCATTTTTTGCAAGGTATGGATTTTGCATGCAGCCGAAGATAAGTTATTTCGAAAGCTGACACCCTGAGGTAACTGGATCATTATAGATTTATACTGCATCATGATTAGTTTTACAACACTACCTAATTTATCTTTTCGAAACGAGAACGCATTTCGAAATTTTGGTTGACATTTCATGAGTTAGCACATCTACTGTAGGCGTACCACTGCATCTCCTGGTCCACAACGTACACTGACCAGGATTTTACTCTACAACAAAAATAGGACGGCCAGGATCGCAGTGGGCGCTGCGTAATTTCGTACATGGGCTTGCCGTCGCAGTCCAAATGTTGAACTTTGTTGCGAATGCGCATTCCGGATAACACCCGCTAGATTCCGATCTAACCCCAGTGTTGGCCCAGCAAACTTACCGCTCGGCCCGTTACAGAGACACAGGAGGGCTATATACACTACCAATAAAAGCCTTGCTATTTTGTGAGAGGATAAGTGAGGCAAAGTAGAAATTTTCGGAAAATGATGGCATGTTCAAGTCCTAAGGCGAATATGTTCGAGTGGCTGTAATATATGGAAGACAACCTCCATCCCGTCCGCACACACGATCTTGTCAGCGGGACTTGAGATCGTGGACATCAGGTGTCGAGTCAGAACTTAGAAAGTGGGCCTAAGATTATGTAATGCACAAAATATCTGAATCCATGATGGAATCTACTACTGTCAGCTGGGCCGCTTATGGAATGGTTGATCTTGTCTTTAGAATACTGATACTGGATGTATGACGAAAATGCAGGTTGCGTTCACTTCGATTTACAACAAAGACTAGGAAGTGGAAACTTGAATGAGTATGAAGGTTTAGAAGGTGAAGAGTTAAACCTTGGGCGCACGCACGTTGTGGCATTATTAAGATAAACTAAAAAGTCATTTTGATAATGAAGGAGAACGAAAAGGAGAAATGCCACTTTGCGAACCCGAAAAGCCAACAGTCAAAAAGCGGAATTGGAGGGTAGTTTACTTTGGGTGGCAGACAGAAGTTGCGTGAAATGTGGTTTGTAAAATAATCAACCATAGATCTTGGAGGGGTTTTGGAAGTTTCAAAATTAGTAGAATTGCTGACCGAATTGCCTGCAAGCACCTTGGTCGCTGATAGTTTGACAAAGTCATGGTGAGGATCAGGTTCTTAAAAAGTAAAGACAAGTTGGAAATGCTGTTGACTTACTGGGTCGTACAACTAAACTCGATGCGAGTGGAGCGGAATGAGGAGAAGAGGGTGTCTGTTCAGGTATCTGAAGCGGGCCACTGTTTCGTGCTCTGCGGGTTGACTAGGACTGTACAAACAAATGACCAGTGCTACGAAAATGTCGCAGTTAAGTGGAATCTGAAACATCGTGTGCAACAAGGGCCTACAGGAGAGATGACAAAACAGTTTTAACTGCAAGCAGGAAACGTGCGATCGGGTGGAGGATGAGAGAGAATAACTGTCTGAGAAGATAAGAAGGGCTGTCTAACTTGCAGTAGAAGGTAGAGGATCAACATCAAAAATTAATTGTGGACCACTAGAAGCAATAAGAAAGCACTTTGTTCGCAGAAGGGTGGAAGGCTTAACGGTCCGACTGAATTTTCCTAGCTAAAAGGAGGCTCATTTTCCTTAAGGTATTGAACTATGTGCTCGAGATGGAAAAAAATAAATCCCATTTTCAACGAAAAATACATCTTTGCCAAGAAGGATCTATTTTTACTTCTCAATGCAGTTCTCGTTAATCCTGTGGCCTTTACGTCACATGCGTTAAGACCAACAAACACCCCGTGCAGTATTTATCTAGTCTTTGGAATGTTTTCAGATTGATAGTGAGATTTTTTCTCTCTTACAAGCCTCGCTGATCATAAATATATAACGAGTTATGCTTTCATGCACCTCTGTAAGATAAGGGTGCAAATGTTTCCTTCAAAGAGAAAGCAGAGAATGATGGGAACAAATTCCTACTGAATTATAAAAATGGCTAAATTCCCCCGGTGGGAAGACTGTATTTGAGCTTTGTCTAGATTGCGTCGAAAGGTAGCTTTTAGCCTGTATATCAGAAAAAATAAGTGACAGACCATTTATGGTGCGAATCAGTCAAAGTGACGCCATAACTCTAAGTCACTGTAACAACAGTGAAAGAAATCAGAAAATGGTTCCCAACAAACACTTCATATATTGGAATATACAAATTTCTTGACACGATAGTTCTTTCGGAAGTTTAAAGAGGGGGGCCTAGGTTGTGAAGACAACGTCAGGACAATATTTGCCGCGGTTGCCGGAAAGATCTTTTACGATGGATAGTTCCGTTGTGTAAGCATAGATAGACAAAGCTGCTTGCGGAATTTTGTCTAAAGTATAGGTTGTCTCCTGACTGTCGGTTGATGCAGCCAAACCATCACCAGCCATCCTCATAAACCTGCAATAATAATAACAATGCGAAATTTGTTGAAGGCCTGCGAGGACGCTGTCGGCGCATTCTACAGGTACTTTTGAATAACAGTAAGGTTGATATAGAATTAAGTAAAATTATACTGAACGCGACGCAAGCCTTCACTTTTATCATATTCTTAATGCATACAGTCAGGCTGACAAACATAAGGGATTCGAGTCGATAATCTGATAAACATGTGGGGTTCCACTGATCAGAGAATTCATGGCTGATATTTCGGAGAGCTTGGCCGGCCATTATGAATGCGTTTTGTGCAAAGGTTTTTGTAGTAGACAGTAAGCATCTGATTCGCAGTTGAGAATCGGCTAAAGCGGAGCTGGAGACTTACGTCAGGCGAATGACAGTTTTCTCCCGTCGTTGCACTACAGGGTCCAAAAACACCAAAAATGATAGAATTACAATCGATTTAGTCAGGTGTACTCTCACGTCTGCTTGATAACGGTTTTCCTCACGTCTTTGATGATCACGTCTTGAACGTGAGCGCGACATCATCATTAATCTCTGCGGAATAATATTATTTACAAAAGAATTTCCAAAAGACCCAGGACATTTGCGTTTGCTTTTGAGTTCTTGAGGGGGGCAGTGTAGTGTAGCTTTATTCATTTGCTTATGTTTTTCTATACGGTAGGTTTGACTGAGAAGTTTAGAATCAGGTAATTGGGATAAAGCGTAGTTTGATCCGCTTGCCGATGCTTTAAATAATACACTGCTGAAATTTTATGATTTGCAGTATCAGAGGGCCTTGAGATAAGAGTTCGGTCGTTTTCTTGTAGACAAGGTGGAAATAAAGCTCAGGTGGAGCTCCATTATACGAAAATCATAATTAATTCTCGCTTAGAAACCTTTGAAAATATGTGCGTAAATCAGCAGTAATAAAAACATTTTTCAAAAGGTTGACGACATTGTTTATATTGGCCTGAATTTAGACAATGCGTGTTTAAGAGCAAACTATACTATTTATAATAAGCACCCATGAGCGGTAAGTTATGTGATCAGTTATATATGATTGACGTAAACAAGTATAGTAGCAAAACATCCTCCGTGCATCTAGTACAACACCAGGACTGGTATGTGTCAGAATTGTTTTGGCAAAATTAAACTCCGGTAACGTTATATTGATTCATTGCTGCTTATATCGTGCGTTGTAAGTGCCATTTTTTTAGAAAACCCCCTTTCTCATCATGGCGGATGACGAACAAATGGAAAATTTTCCTAAAATAAAATTAGACTATTGAATTTGGTTCGACTTTTGTTCATGTTAGATGCAAAACTAAAAGTAACCACACCGTGTGATTAATTTTAGAGTTATAAATTAATCTACCATTTTTTTGGAATAAAGACATGTTTTCAAGGGTTTCAGGTAAATAACAGTTCTCTCATAGCAAATTACATTGTCATATGGACGAAAAGAGGAGGCATTTGCACACCTATAACACAGATTAATTCCAGCCCCGTAAATAAAAGCCCACTAATTTCCATTGTCCAGTTGTTGAACTGGCAGCTTAATTACATATTTTCTAATGTAGATGCTCCTATTAAATATGTCCATCGAACTCTTGAAAGCGATCAAAGTACCCATAAATTCTTACTGCAGCATGGAAACGGATATTTCTATCTAACCTCTAGCCCAAGGTTTGTGGGCTTCTGCTGTGCCATGGTCATCAGAGAATAGCACTCGAAATCTGGTGTGTGCTGGCAGTTATCAGGTATCTGGCTTTTTAGTGATAAATGCGCTTGCACTCCCGCTGGGTATACAGGTCGTGTGTATGACTTCCCAGTCATCCACGTACTTTCTGTTGTTGTTCTTGGTCGAAATGGTGGTCAAGTGTTTATTGTGGGCCAGGGGAGGTGCACTGGAGCGCCAAGGTGCGGGTTCGGCCGCGCCATCCACATACGTCCTCTCCGTCTCCGGTCTTCTTGACTCTGCCTTGACACCGGGCCCAGGTGGGGAAAGAGGAGAGAGTATGCGGTGGGTGCTGTTCAACTCTACTCTCACTGTAATAACTTATACACAAGTCCCCGTGCCTTTTTCGCCCTGCTGTGAAGCACATGGGGGACATCGTCGGATGAGACAGTCGAACTACCGTTTTGCCTTCGAACTATAGTCAAACAGTTCGCATAGGCAATTGCAGGTCGACTCACGGTCGGAGGTCAGAAGTCTTGCCTGTCTTCGAAAACAAAAATTCATCCAAGTAACCCATATTTACAGCAATATAAGAATAATGCTTTAGCTGCATTCGACTGAAGGCCACATAGGCGGTTAGTTATTTGCAAAGGGTTTACTCTCCGTCTAAGCCTCAGCAATAGGCGACGCCTAAAATCTCTTATACACTGCGGGGCAGATTGTCTAATTGGACGGCTCAGACACGCTAGCAGCTCCTGGAGGTTGTGTCGGACGACGGATAGAATATAATTTTTAGACTGGCACTCTGACTTCCCTAGTTAGAAACCATACCGATATTTTATTCTACTGATGTCGTTCTACTGAAAAATAGAGCCGCTTTTCATGTAACTTTGAGTTTGCCAGAATATTAAAGAGAAATTTATGTTGGGTCATGTAGCATAATTTGCTTCGGAACCTAAAAAGCACATAATATGATGCAAGATTTTGTAAAGAAGACTAAACCCTATTCCACAATACACAAAAACTGATAAAATAGAAGTATTAGTTTGTTCTCCACGAGAGGAGACATGATGTACCTGTATTTATTGGCAAAATAGGAAGACGGCTGACTTCAAAAGCTACTTGCTGGACTTTTTTGCGTTTTTTACAATCTTGCTACTTTATACATGACGCAGGAATTTTCTTGGTCTCTACTGAACATATCAATGCGGAAGATTGTTTGACTCGTCCAATATGATCCACAGGAGTATGTGGCACCCATGACAGAATGGGCGCAGAAGCGGTGACTTGCGTGTGAATTAGTTTATAGTAAATGTAGACTTGCGAGTTCGAGGCTCGGGTGTTCCACACTTCGGGCTTGGGTATGACTGGCTGACGACGGCTAATAAGCCAGAAATGGCCATTCCAGTCTCCCTTGTCTTTGTTGGTAATACTATTCTGCCTATATATCATGCGCCGCTGTGCGGCTGCTGGTTGGGCTCGAGAGAGAGAGCCCTTAAGGCGCAACGGAACGAGTGAGTTCCGTATGAGCGCCCCCTTCCATTGTATATTCCCTATCGAAAACCGACAGGGCAACGGGCTCTTGGCCTGGTGGGTAGAGGCGTGGACTTCTAAACCAACAGGTTGCGAGTTCAAGGCTTGGGTGTTCCACACTTCGGGCTTGGGTATGGCTGGCTGACGACGGCTGATAAGCCAGAAATGACCATTCCAGTCTCCCTTGTCTTTGTCGGTAATACCATGCTGCATATATCTATATATATAATGGTAGGCGGTGTTCACCGATCGTTCGTACGGAACTTGCTCGCTCTCTTGTGCCCTACGGGCTCTCTCTCAAGCCCATCCAGCAGCCGCACAGCGGCGCATGATATAGGCAGTATTTTATTACCATGATAGCATGCGCCGCTATGCGGCTGCTGGTTGGGCTCGAGAGAGAGCCCGTAGGGCACAACAGAGCGAGCGAGTTCCGTAAGAACGATCGATGACAGGGCGACGGGCTCGTGGCCCAGTGGTCAGAGGCGTGGACTTCTAACTAACGGGTCGCGAGTTCGAGCTTGGGGTGTTCCACACTTCGAGGTTGGGAATGACTGGCTGACGACGGCTAACAATCCAGAAATGGCCATTCCAGTCTCCTTTGTTTTTGTCGGTAATAACATACAGCGGTGACTTGCGTGTGAATTAGTTCATAGCGAATGTGGACTTGCGTAGCATCTGCCGCGTCGTCTCTTCCTCACTCCCCAGATGGACTCGGTGTCAAGGCATGGACAAAGAGGCCGAAGGCGGGGAAGGGCGCAGATGGCTGGCACGCCGGACCCACAACTAGGCGTGCCACCATACCCCCTGGTTCACAACATACACTTGACCAGGATTTTCCACCAACAACTATAACAACGCCCCAACAGGCGTCAGAAGGACGATGATGACAGGGCAGCCATGCGCACCACTGGCATACCCAGCGGGAGCGCAAGCGCATCTACCGGCATGGAACCAGGTGCCGGGGAACTGCCAACGCATACCAGGCTGCGAGGACCATGATTTGCTGATGCTGGCATAGCACACACTTCCAGACCTCTTGGCAGTACGCACAATACACGCATCATCAAAAGACACTGCCAGACGCTGACGCTTCTGCAGCAAAATTGCTGGTTTACAATTTGCAAGACTTCAAATTTTAACATTTCGTTAGTACTGCGTCTTAAAATTCAGCTAAAAAGGTTCTAGACAACGACGAGGGAGTTGGCTCATAGGGTGATCATCATTCGTTCCTGTGGTGTTTCTGGGAGTACTACGGTCTTTAAATAAAGGTTATAATAGCATTTGAAATAAATTGATTAATTTGCATTGCATTATTTAAAACATTACTTTCCAGTCTAACCATCGAGCTTGATTTAAAAGGTTGAGTTTGAAATTATTAATTTCAGCGGGAAATAGAGGTTTAGTAATTGATTGGTCATTGAAACAGAAAAGCCCCTTAAAGCGTCAAACCGGCTTTCCTTCCTGACCAAGATATCAGTAATGAAGTCGCTATTCGCATCCTAAACAATCATTTAGTGCAAGTAATCCATCACTGATTTGGGGAATAAGTTGGTACTTTTTGAACGTAGATGGTGTTTAGAACCTATGTTATGAATTATGCCTCTTATGCCCGGTAGGTTTGGCGTCGTCTATAGCTGACGTTGCCGTCAACTTGTGGTGATGGTAGGAGACAAATTTACTACAGACGCTAGGTTAAGACGGTCTGACGGACGGACGCAGGCTCCCTGAACTAATCCAATTCCTACAGCGTGTTTGGGTAAATCCAAGAGCTCTCTTACGTGAATGATAATTTGAAGATTTCAGTGAAGGTTTTCAACTTTTTTTCTACTCCTTCTTGAGGAGCTGCAAGACGAGCCCGAATTGTGGTGCAGTGAGCCTCGGCTTTCACATTCTTTAGTTATAGAAGGCGAAAGAATAGCAATTATAGGCCTGCATGGACAAAAATATCCTTTGCAAACTTGCGCACTGGCCAGCAATCGGGCATCTTTGTTCAAACTAGTAACTGATTGGTATGTATTCATCCAAATTAACTACATAGTAATTGTTGGAATACCAGGTCATCAAATATTTACTATGATACAGAAGGAAGGTGACGTTGATAAAAGAAGTTATGGGCTACCAGAACGCAAATAGCAGTATTCCGGGGAAGATAAACAGAGAAAAGGGTGACGGTTAATTTTTCTAGTGAAGTCAAGGAAGTCATCTATTTTCCGCGGGGTTTCTTGTAGGTCCTTAGGCTGGTAGATAAGCAAAAGAGTCCTTCAGTTGGATTGGCATTTGCTTAAAGGCTGTCGTCGCATTTTACCTATCTATGCCAGTCGTTTGTGGGACCCTAACCATAAGAAAATAAAAAGCAACTATGTAAAATAAATTTTATGATGCCTTTCGAAGTCCTTGATGGTTACGATTATGTCCTTTTATGATTCAAACCCTCTTCTGAGCCATCATGTGCCTTGTCCAACTGCACTTGCCTGCTTGGCATAAATACAAGTGTCAAATATAACGAGGAGATACGGCGTGGGGTTTTCGACGGAGTTCATTTGCTTTGGTGAGCAACATAGCCCCTTATTCTTGTTTTACCGTGGTATTTCCGTTCTACCAAATTTAGTTTTGCTGAGCATGATGGGAAAGTAAAGCCGGAGATGACAATATGAAGAGTAATCTTGGACTCTGACCATCAACCCTCTCGATTTTGATATGCGAAAACTAAATTATCGAAGCGGAACTGGAACGCACTACTGAAGACGTAAATATGTATTCTTACTAGACCTCTGCCATGCTTCCCTCATTAAGCGACTACATATATGTTGACATTTCCACCTCCGTTGTTGTTAAATTTGGTTGACATTAACCTATGATGTCAAAAAGTAAAAATGTGTTGTCAGTATTTATAGGTGAGACACAAGAGACCTAAAATTCCGGATAATTTTAAAAAAGACCTGAATTAACATTTCCACTCTATGAAAAATATTGGAGGTACACAAACTGTAGCAGAACGTTACTGCATATTAATTTTAGAACATTAATAACGCATTCACTTTGCAGCAGGTTTTACGTGTGCGAAATTGGTAGCGATAACCAATCAACTGAGTGGGGTGCGTGCTGGTTTTCATTTCACTTAATTGTCGAATGACGTTTGCCATTCTTGTTTCTAAGAATAATTGTCCTATTAAACCAAAAAAACCAGCAAAATTGTTGACATCTACTGAGTAGTAAAGGGAACTTTCTTAAATAAATCCCGAGTTTTGTACCACGGGTGGAATACTTTGCATGCTGCATTTGAACTACATTCATTTTCTGGTTTTTAAATTCACAGAGCTTCCGGTCAAGGTTCGTTCATTTTTAAAGCCAAAACCGCGGATTTTGCAAGTTCCAAAAAGCCAGCCTTTTTAGCAGAAAGTGATGGCAAGTTAGCTCTAATGGGATGCGTTCCAGGCGTAAAAATGTGGTCAACATTGAACAAAAATTTGCTTGCGCGCGCCCTGTTTGCTGCATGCCTGACGGGGTAAAAAACGTATTTCCCAAGAGCTGTAATATAGAAATGGTCAAGGTGGAGATAAGATCAAACATATAAGAAATGAATGGTTAAGTTCCTCCTTGAGCGCTTGAATTTGACTGTGGGAAATACGTTATTCTTGGATAGTGAGTGCAAAACCATAAACAAAAATGGAAAACACAATAAGATGCAGGGTGAATAATCCCTTCTGTCAAAACTTTTGCAAGAGATTTCAAAGCAAAGGAGCTGTTTAGGCAGATAATTTATGTTTCATGGGCTGACTTGATGTTGATTACTTCGGTTAATTTCCCTATATTGCCTGTTCATTGGTGTCCGGTACACACCTGAGACGTGTTTTTGTCCAGTTGCATTTGAGAGAGAATTTAAAAAACTACAACAGAAGAGATGGCTATACGGCAGGCGAATCCAGTGTTGTGTTGTCAGAAGACGTTGACGCAGGCGCATTCTCTTCCGTGGCCAACGCCGACCCCAGACGGGGATCTCGCGCCGCCCTATCATCCTGATAAAAGTTATGCATAATGCACGTACTTGACTTACAGACCGCACTCACGGCCTACGTCACCTCCCCATTTGCCCTAATGACCACAACACGCCGCTGAAGTAGAAATGATATGTGTTGCTAACCGCTGAGACATTTATAGACCCTGTCAACTTCTCATATTTTAATTTTCTATGCAACTGTATAGGATTGATTTTGAGTTCCCGAAAACAAATGTCTTCCAACTTGACCTTTTGAGTGTAACTTGAGAAAAAGTATCAAAGGGTAAGTATGAGGACTAAAGCCTTATTTAATAGATCGAATGGTAGTTTACAGGCCTCAACGGCTTCTACGTCAAACGGAGGCTTTTAACTAGTTCGAATCAAACTTTTGCTTGAAATGTGCAATGGAAGTTGAACTTCCTTATATGCCAGCTGATCTTATGACATCAGTCAGTAAGATAACGAAAACACTTTCGCTTACTCATCTACCCTCAGGCAAAATAATTTCTGAGGTCAAACTAGAAGACACAAACTAGAAGCGGGCGACTAAAGGCCGAAAGAGACAACATTCGTCAAAAACTTTTTCTTATTCCTGGGTTTGCCGAAGGCTAGAGTCCGGAAATAAGCACTTGTGGCGCTAGTGCGTACGGCCGAACTCCCCAACGACGTTTGATAGACGCATGTTCCAAAATTAAAGTTTTACACTTCAAACCACGCAAATCAGAGAAAAACTTAACATTCCTGCCGTAAATCGAAATATGTTTTGCCCTGAAATTTGACATACAGATGAATTCCATAATTTCACTTCGGAAATGTTGGCCAACTTAACAGCTAAGTAGTCAAAATCGAGCTCTCCAGATTCGATGCCCGTTTTGGTGCAGACATTTAATCCGAAGTATATCAGCTTTATTCTCAACTGCACTTTCTTTCAGTCATACTGTTCAAAAATGTGTTTTTCATAACTGCCAGCACAGAATTATGTTAAAATTCAACGCGTATTTTGGTCAGTTTGTTGTATTTGTCCAATTCTAACAGGTTCGGCTCATCGTCGCATTTATCATAATTCATTTTTGTGTTCCTGGTATAATTCCAGGTTGCCTAATGCAGTTTAGGACTTGTTTATAAAAATGAAGATGGATTGTGGAGTAAGATTCCGTGATCGGGATTTTCGACTGGAAATATATTTCGCCACGCTTGTAACACCGCTCCGCCTATTATGATTTTCGGCTATCTGTATGATTAAAATTTGGTGAAAGGTGTAAGACCAGTAATCATGCCCTTTGGAATAATCAGAAATGGTTTACTAACAATCACCTGGTTAGAACGTGCAAACCTTTAGGGACAGCGGTAATTATGCATGCATTCTCGTCTGCATAACTATTTGCTAATCGCTCTGTCAATACAAATCTTTTTAAAAGAAGTGAGCTATTTGCGAAGTTTTCTTAGCATCTTCGAAAGCAGATGGAGGCATGTGCTAGGGTATGATTATTACTACGATATGCGGTTAAGATCAGGTCCGTCGTTACAGGTTTGCAATGATACGGCATTTAGATCACAAAGGGACAAACCTAAATATCTGCCAGCCAAGCCCACAAGTTGACTGCCCACTGCATATCATATGTCCCCGAATTGACGTTGACTGGGAGGTTTATGAAAGACCGATAACTTCCACTTTTTCTTCTATCATGAGTTCAACATGTAGGATATTTTTGAATGACGGCAGTATAAATGATTAGGCTCTATGGAGATTCCGAATGAAACAAAATTGCCTTAATGGGTGTTTTGAGCGATTTTAAGAGGTTTACTGACCGCTTAATTGTGCGAAACCTAGTGCCCTCAGAAGGGTTTGGATCCCCTAAGGAGACCTCGCGTTCTAATAAAGTCAGTGGTCTATTAACTAAGCTGCAACGATGTTTATAAAATGTTGAGAGGGTTGCATGATGTTTTAAATCGTGTGCTGCTAAATATTCCGTTTTTAGACAACTCGAAAGCCATAACAAAAACGTTTAAACCAAAAAATGGCACTTATGGGATCTCTAACTGTTCAATGAAAACCCACAGGATAGCGACAATACGCAGAAGGCGAGTTAGAATGTAGAAGCATCCTAGTGTCAGACAAACAAAGTGCTCTGAAATGCATCCAGGACTTCGCTATTTTTCGTGAATTACTCTTTTGAAGACTGATCGTGAGTGATGGAGCGTGCGCCAGCATTGATGGCTGGACTCGCGCATGGGTACCTAGCGCGTGCGAAACTGCAGCTGCCGTGTCCGAGCATTGGGCCAAGGTGGTTAAGAGCTCTGGCGGAGTAGGTGTTTAAACTATTTGGAGCATGCCGTAGTAACCAGCTCAGCCCTACAGCCTGCCGCAAGTTTACAAAGCTTGCCCAACACCGAAGCAGACGGGCAGTGTGCAGGAGAAGTCGGGAATGTCATACGGCCGCCTGAGGTGGTCGAAACCTCCGCTCACCTGCGTTTACAAATGCCTTCTACCGAACACAACGATAAGGAACTATTACAAACAATGTCATAGTTGAGAAATCGGAGACCAGAATGACAAACCGGGCCACATCGGGACATCTGAGTGTCACTCCTTAAAGTATGGACCTCAGGAGGCTTCGCTTTCGCAAACGTCACAAAAGAGGGTCATCAGTACATAGCTTGTCCCGTAGGGAGAGCCGCTGACACGATCAGAAAAGAGAAGGGCGGTTAACGCACTGCCTCTTCAACGGCTTATGTGATTCATTTCCGCCATGAAGCAGACGGGGATTGGGATGGGTGAAATATTTTACCTTTATAAGTTAGGTTACGTTGCTTATTCAAAGATATCAGCTAGTAGTTGGGGATTATGACCATCCCAGGTAAATCATACACGCGGTCTGTCAAACAGAAGACTGAGGCAATTGGGTTCCACTCATTGCAATTTAAAGTCGGGACATCTGACTCTGCGTTTAAACTAAACCCCAATGGTGTCTAAAACAAGTTCAACTGGTATAACTTCATCATCAGCCCTTATATAGAACCCATTAAAATTCCTCTCTCAAGGTGTCTACTTTTAAGATCGGCTGTTCACATTAATGCATTATACGTTGCCAAGAATAATTCAAGTCTGCATGCCAGTAAAGACGACTGCAAATCTGCCGAGCCTTCGTACTCAATTCATCAGTAAATGCTTTCTTCGACTTATTTTCATATGAAGTTCACCCTAGGGAGCATAATAAAAGTGAGAGTTTTGCATAGACAGGTTTCTTATTCACCACGGACTGACTGAACAAAGAGGTATGTGTTTATGCTTACAAGCACGACTGCTGCACACTGGAAAGCCGGAAACTTTAAAGAATTGGCGTATTGTTTAAAGAGAGCGGCCAAGCTTGTCGTGTTTACCTTAGTTGCATAGAGAGCATGCAATTTTTTTTTACCGAAAAACTCGAATCCTCTAATAAATCACAATATTTATTTTCCCCGACAAATCCTTGTAATAACTAAATCCTCCCAAAGGGACTCCAATTGCTTGTTTCCGCCAAGTGTCAACTTATTACACGTTACTTGATGATAGAATCCCAATCTCCCGAGACCGGACATTACACAGTTATAATCAGAAACCCCACATTAGGAGAAAAGTCAGATTTCATCAGTTTCTATGACTTTATGGAAAAATTTTGAGGATACGTAAATTAATACTTCTTTCTAGTGGGCGAGGTAAAACGAGGATGATAATTATTTTAACTATTCAACGACAGATGTGCATAACACTTTGCACTATGTAGAATGACATCAGAAAATCGGCGCCATTATCGCACACCGTATGGCAACCCAGCAATTCTGTTGAAGTCCAATCTGCCGAGTTTGTCGGGCATTTTTCTTGAGGAACCTGTCCCCCACTTGTTCATTGCAAGTCTTAAACAAACAACACTAACCGAACGGACTGGGGCGTGAGTAGAGGGGTGTGGAGCTGGAGCAGCTGGTCTCTACATTCTGAAATGGCTTTGCACGGGAGTCACATGTTGGCGGCAGATGATGAAGTTTGTTTTGGTGAAAAGCCGTTGGTAAACTACTGCGTGTTGCCTAGATGAAGGGGCCTATCTTGTCCTCATCCTACAAAATGAACATCGTGTTTTTTTAGTCTACATATTATTGCGCATCTAAGGGGCACACATGCTTCAGGTCCGAGTTCATACGATAGAAGCAATCTGGTATGTGGACGGTTGTCTTGGCCTACTTACGTAAAATTACTGCCGATTGAACAAACCAATGTGCGGGTTCACTGCATCCACTTTTATTGGGTTTCACTAGTCGAAAACCTAGTAAATTTGCTATATAGCGATTAATTATACGTCCGTTAACTTATTTGATTGAGTGGATTAGGAGAAGTACACTGGAAAGAACGCAGTCCCTGCAAAGTTAACATATTTGCTATTACCGAAAATAAACATTTTTTCGTCAGCAAATCTTTAAGAAACTTTAGAAGTTCCATCGGACTACTTCCAGTTGCCTTGTTGAATGTCAACTGCATTTGCTCCCAGACAAACAGAAGTGGTACACTCTGGTCGAAAAACCCTTGCTTATCGCTAAAACAATATCATAACATTTGACATGATCGCATCCTGTGCGAAAGCTAAAGAGCCTGTTTAATTTTTCGGTTACCGAAATAGACACTTTGGAGTTTTTCCATCAAATACAGAATCAAATGTTAACAAAGATGTATTATGACATACGTTGGAGTGTGCCTGAGGATCAAAAAAATATGCGGAAATAACTGTATTCAATGATCAAATCGAAAGCACAGAAAAGGAGTAAAAGTAACCCTCCTGAACAGCGCAGCTTGGGACCTAAAGTAAGGTTGAGAACATAGAAACAGGCGGGATTACCGACAACTTAATGGTCTGCCTCAACAAATTCCAACAGGTGGTCTGTAACAATTACAAAAGGATGTGTCTGACTCTTTTCGGCTGAAAAAGTCAAAATTCCATGACAAAATTTTCGAACGAATATTTGGAGCTCAAGTGCGTTAACCGTTTGGTCGCCGAAGTCCACAAATACGATTTCCTTGTTTTAGGTTTCGGTCAAATTTACGCTTAGAAGCAGTATTAAATGACGTACTGGCAAAAGTACCGGTTTTATTACTTCCCACATATTTCATGCCTATGCTAACGAGAGCGCATAAAATTTGCGAAGCACTAAACATCTTTCAAAAACGGCTTTTTTCAAACTTGCGTCCTAAACGGTAAGTGCTGTGGGGGTTCTCCCAAGATAAGGCAGCGCACTTTGATGATGTTTCACAGAACAGAAATTCCGAAAACGTAGCATTACAAGTAACAACTATACTTCGGCCAATATGTGAGATATGAAGACATTGACTTTTGGTAGACTGGACGCGGATATCTGATTGAAAATTTAAACGAGCAATAATGGGTAGGCGGCTGAGTTCAGAATGTGACCGTGGAAACCTGCGAAGGTTTTTTGATATCAGTGCTTTATTGAACTTACCTGTTTACGTTTTCATTTTGCACGATAAAAACAACCAGCGCCGAGCAATAATATTTAATAGCTGATAAAATTCTCTCCTCCCACAGGGTAAATCAGCAAGAACTGCATGCATTGCAATTTCGTTTTTGAGTAAAGGTCAACTGATGATGGATATGCACAAACAGCAGACGACTTCAGCTAACGTAGGCCACAACACATATCTAGATCACCCAATCACCAATCGTCTTTGTTAATAAAAATAAAAAACAGATCATTCGGATGTGTACGTGTTTTTTGTTCTAAAACGCTCCTAATGGGAGTATTCCCCGAATATTACATATAGTTGCTGGGTGTAAGACGAATGTAATTAATGTGGACCCCTTCGCAATAGAAAACATCGAGAGGGCGCACATGCTAGAGAACGTGACAGTGTTTTTTTGAACAAAAATAATCATTTCATTTTATGCGTGCCTGCGATTATTTTTCAGATATCTGATTAATTAGTTATGCAATGTTCGCCTTTTCCAGTAACCGGCCACAATCCATTTTCATTTCACTCTGGTTTGGAAGGTCAAATTGGAGTAATTTCACCGAAGTCGGTCGATGTATTTTGAGGTTGTTTAATAAATTAGGGGTTCCAAATTTTATACAAATAAAAAACAACAATTTAAGCTCGTCTGTGAAAGTCCCAGTGCTTAAAAAGCCTCTCGTCCTTCTCGCGCTTTATTCAAAACTGATGACTTACATTTGTTCCAATTCAAAATGTCTCTTTCGATCTTTGCCATGAAAGGCGAATCTTTAAGAGTTCGTTTGTCGTTGCTGTCGGCTTAGTGGGTTTTGTCCCCAACAAGTCGCTTCTATCACACCAGCCTGAGTGCAGGGAGGCTAGGTTACTTGCGAGTGTTTTGAAACGAGATGATATAGACCGTATGGTTTTCCTCTTTTTTATTTCTGTACGTCAGATAACATTCTGTTCCCAAGGTCAGTAAAAACTAGTTGTCGACTTTTTAACTGCATTAAGAGTTTATTACATATCAACTGTCATGCCAGCGCACGAAAATTGACGATGCTTTGTGTCATTTTCAGTGGTGGTCTTCAGGCTGGTATTGCGCTAAGAGAATGGATCACCAACCGCTTTTTTCGAATCTTATGTAAAAAATGCACTGTTTTTATCTGTAAGGGAATTTTCTTCGTAAAAGATAGATTCGACTGGATAATTCAACACAAAGTCCTCAACTGCTGTGTATTGATTGTTTGTCAACTTTGACTTTTAAGCATTTCGCCTGACAGGGTTTTGAATAATTGTTGTCATTATATATCCAAGACTTAAACGCGGTCGTAAAATAGATAAAGCCGCTAAGAAAACACAAAATGTGCTAATATATTCAAAAAGGGTTTCAGTCAGATAGTGAATGTTTACCTTGTAATGCTCCCATATCTACTACTCAAGTAACGTGTAGGTCTGGATGTAGAAATTTGAAAAAATGTCTGCGCTTGGACACGGTCTGGTATCGTCGTCCCTGGATACTACAAGGGACGTGTTACCCGCCCCTTTTGATATCATTTAAGTAACTCTCGATTTCCAGCGATACAACAGTATGTCAGATAATAGAACTAGTTGTCACGAAGTAAATTGAAAATAAAATTAAATTCAGATGTTTTCAATCTTCAAAATTTGTTTTCGACGTAAAATCCGTGGCCACTCTTCTTGATTCCTTCAAGTGACGAGCAGGCGCAAAGTGCCCTGACCCTCTTCCTTTTGCAGAACTTTATAGCTCTCGGTTTGCTGAAACTCTGTGTTGCTCTCTTAACCTGCTTGTGAAATATTCGAAGGCACCTACCCGGTTCTTTCAAAGACGAAAAGTGCGAATTATATCCTGCTAAATGTATGGTCTTCATATTTCTGAATTGCGGTAGCGCTCGAGCTGCCGTAATTGCACGTATGTCTAATTGCTTTGGAGTACAATTGTTCATTTGTTTATTTTACACACACATTTCGATAACTGAAGTTCAACCCACTCAACAATCCAAATCACACCGTAGGTTACACTGTGCTATCGAAACCAGAAGGGAGACACTTCATGAAGAGGCATCGCGAACATACCAAACAGCTCGAGGATTACGGTTAAGTTCATGAGCAAGTCGTTGTGATATAAAGTGCGAATTACAAGGTTAATGGTTTTGCTGAACTAGTGTTTCAATTCCAGCACCCGTTCCACCACGGATGAAAATTCTACAAAACTTAGTTTCTTTTAAAGTTTTCGGTCTTATTTAAACCAACTTTCCGGGCCGACAGTTGTTTTCGATTTAAACAGGTTGGAACAGATCAAAGTTAACTAAAGAGAGGCTTAACTTTTTACGCGTACCGAAGCAAATGACTTCCTATAACAGCCCTGAGCACAAGGGACCGAATTAATTACGTACATTGATGTGGTCCCGAGGACAGAGGACAGACGGCACTCACTAGGGCACTTTGTGTCTTCTGGTGCAGAATTATGACTCAAGATGTCCGATTAAGCTGACGCCATGCGTTAATCAGAGGTCAAGCGTCTCAGCGGCGATCATGTTCCAGTTCTTTAAAAAAATTTTTAGGTAAGGCGTTACCTTGAAAACTGAAAGGCAAGGTTTTATCCACTGGAGTAGGTTGGCAGAGAACGCTGGGATGTCTCGAAAAACCGCGTTTCGTTTTTGCAGCCTGGTTGTTGCTTCCCGTTCTCCGAACCTTCATAAAACTCGTATATGCATGCACAACATGAGTGTGCAGACGTAGCTGCCTCCGAAAGTTTTCTTAATCTTAAATAAAAAAGATTCGAATTAAAAATGGACGGGAAACATTTTGGGATCAGTCGCTTTATCGCACGGTATATTCTCTGCTGAGTAGACTTACTGGACAGGTGTGAAATTAAATCTCATTTATTGATTAAACAGGGACTGATTTGAGGAGGAACTCATACTTTGAGACTGTGTGATGAAGTCGAAAATAACATTTCCACTTAAGCGACCACAATCACGCTTTCCAAAAGCTCCACTTTTATTTTAAATATTCTTTGGTTTCTAATCCTTCATCCGCATTTTCTGTATGCACGTACCTAGACCATTTACGGTTATCGCAGCGGCCAGTCTTAAAATCTTTGGCATTTGAAGATTTGATGAGACAGCTTGCTTCCTCTAGGAGGACTGATCTTGGAATGGATAAAGCCAGCTGCGACAGGCGACTATGAAAAGGCATATAGATTTCACAATAAAGGACCCTTTGAAGCCAACATGACTGATCAGACTTAGTCGGTTAGCCAGAAATTAGAATGTTCGCCGACTCTAAAACCTTAAAATTGAATTTAAAATTGTGGAAAGTTTATAACATATCTGGAGATTCTATACCGGCTCTAGGAACGAGATTTAAAACATATGGAATATGCAAAACTAAGTTTAAATTTCAAAATCGAAATGAGGTTCCTTGAAAGAACGAAAATGCCAAAAACTAATTGATCTGCTGCTTTTTTGTGGAGAAAAGTATTTCAGAATAGTAATGAAGAACTTGTGGTGGGAAACCGTGCCATATCAAGGATATATTGCTTCTTCAAATTAGTCGACCTACCTACTGTTGATTGCCGCCCCTTTTAAATGTATTTTAATTTAGTAGAAGGTCCTCTGTGATTTGTTTGTTCTGACGAAAAGGGAGAACTACATCAGGTATCGTTTGCTGTTCGCTGTAAGAACTGATTTCCTTGTAATTTCAAGGTCTGAGACAGTGCTGTTAAACCTTCTAATCACAGACTGGAGTGGGAAAAGACAGAGGCATGTTGACGACTTGAATGACCGTGAAGTGGTTGTGTATGCAAATCTTCTTGTGTAAAATCATTTTTAGGCATGAGATGCCAGTGGCTCCCGAACGATTCACCATCTCCCATTAGGGCAATTTCTACGCCAAGGTTTGTAACCTGGAATAAGTTCACGGCAACGTTACGGTCAAAAATAAGTAACCTAAAGTAGTAGCCTCCTGGTCAATGTGTTAATTGTTCCTGACTCTCGTTATCACACCACTGACTTCCGACTATAATTTTGTCATTATTTTTGGGGTCAAAGGGACATCCTAAAACTTTGGGCAGAATAAAGGCTAAGGTCAGTTAAAATAGGCATTAGCACCAACGCTCTCTTTGCTGGTCTTGAGGAAAAGGCCTCCATGCGGCTGAAAACCAACGAATTGCCGGTGTATGAACAACCTCAGCTGTGCAAAATGCTGGGTGGTAGTCTTGCTGTTAATATCACCGGGCAGAATAAGAGGAAAACTATGATACATGAGGAGAGAATTTGGAGTTTCTGAATAAATAAAATTCCACGACTGCTCTTTGTTTAAGTACGACTGCCTGGATTCAAGGTTTACACTTGAAGAATGACAATAGAAATCGTTGACAAAATATGCAGTTAGTAACATGGCTGCCTTTCAGCATAAGAGAACAGATGGGCAAGAGAAATTGTTTTTAATATGATTTGAAATTGATAGCTTATTGTACCCGAAGGATAAATGAATTTGTTATTTTATGACAAAAATGAATAAACCCATCGCAGGCCTGAATGGCGGCCGCACGTGCGCGTGAAACGTATGTAAAAAGGTAACTTAACTTTGAAATGTTTGGCGCGTTTTTATTTTGTGAATAAGAACGAACTAAACTCTTTGTTTTTTGACCTTTAGCGTTACTTGAAACATATTTTATACTGACATTGAAGAATAAAAAGAAGCGGGAAACATCTCGATCATTTGCAAGACCCGTTTATAAGGTTTTCCACGACTAGACGTAAATATACATCAAACAACAATCTGAGATATCTTCAATGCTTTATTTATCTCTGCTTTCTCAAATATATGGCTGGCCGCGCAAGGTAAATAAGTTAAGTCCAAAAATCAAAGGGGTAAAAACAGCATGATTAGCCTGTTCGGTCTTCTATTGAAACGCAAGCAATATTAAATAATTTGCATCATACGACAAAGTACAAAAAACTTTTTATTTGCCATACTATTACAGAGAAATTAGAAATCCTCTTCCAGAAAATAAAAAAAGCATTTTCCAAACACTCGTCAGTATGATTTTGCGCTGATCAAGTCTCAGTCGTCTTTGTCGAGTTGTCCAATTCTCAGCTTAACGTTTCTGCGTAAACATTCCGTACGTACACGTAGTGTTCTTTCAGCATCAATGGAGATTTGTCACTTGCCACGCAAATACTTTACCTGTTTATAATTTCTACTGTATCATATAAATTTTATTGGAGGATGCTTTGGATATATTCGGTCATTTGCAAATATTCGGTGAATATTTTGCGGACATACAGAAGCTTTTATAACTGGTGATACCCGTTTGCTTCCATATAATCGCCGTCTCGGTCATCTATCATGTCAAATTGTATTCTACCTCTTATAGGAGCATCGGAAGTCATATTACGGTTTATTTTTTAGTCTCTGACCAAACAATTACAGGGTAGCCAGTAACGTGGTCATTGTAACCTTGAAAAATTTGTTAGACTCTCAGAAATAAAACATTTCAAGCCAAGCGGCCTTACATGCGTACAACCATTTGCATATATTAATGTAAAAGTTATTTTGTGAGCGTCTACCTTACACTTTTATTTTTTCATTCGGCAAATATTCATCTAATTATTAAAAGAGAGCTCAAAACAAGTCCCGTTGGTGGGCATGACCTGAGTGGATCATTGTCACCATTGGCCTGTCCTCAGATCCTCCATTGGTCAAAATAGTTTTCTTCGCCGGTTCCAAATGTATAAAAGCCTGCCCATCTAAATTCAACACAGAATCCTTGGTGAAGATCTACTTGACGACGGTAGCAATGAACGCAATTGCCGGACTTCTGGGGTCGATCATAGTAAGCTTTCTTCTGTTTTGCCATTGGCTTAATTAAAGTAGTGTGATTGTTTTATGGGGCCAAAAATAGACTACTGGCCAGAACAATGTAAAAGTAGCTTTTAATGCACATCTTGTGTCGGGTAATCACTCAAATTTCAAAAGCAACAAGTTGAGCAGCAAGTAAGCATTATTTTTAGATACGGCAATTAAGGCGCACACAAAATTTAGAACCCGGGTTTACCTGGCGACTACATGTTTAAGTAAACGTAGTTCAAGCCACCCACTTCCTTTCCATCATTAATCTGTCTTTAATTCGGACAGCCGTCTCTATTTTAAACTGGAGCGGACCTGCTCACTGGCTAGAAGGAGGACAATGGCATTTAAAACATTTGTGACGTTTTCCAGGTCAAACTAGTATCACAACCTTTTGTCCCTGTTTCAAGCTCTAAGGGAGTCAGCAAGTCAGTGACCGGCAGGGAAGGGCCTAGATTCTGGAATGACTCGCTTGACCATGACGTTGAATCAAGTTTTTAAGCTGTCCTGCGTACAAACCCACCGGCACCAACCTCAATAACTGACGAGAGATCTTGTTAGAGAAAGCCAAATTTAGTTTTTTAGACCTCGGACGGCAAGATGAATCATTGCCCAAGGCTTGGGATTATGTTTTCGACACATAGAATTGACTAAAACAGCAATCTGTTTTGTCAAATACTTAACTCTTTTCGAATAGGCACATCGATGTCTAACACTCTTGATTAAAATTAAGAACTATGTCATTGAATTGCATGCTATTTCATAGCAAAGTGCGCTATATGTCTACGATGCAGTTCCATAAAACTTTAATTAAAACTGCCAGATAACATTCATTCTGACAAAATTTGCCACTGTTCGAGTGCACTATGGCACGGGATTAGCTTAAAGTTTTAATGAAAAAGTCTTTTCACTTTTCCCAACCAATAGTTACGGAAGGATCTCGGGAGGCCACAATGCCTTTTGCTTTTCCATCTATCTGAAAAGCGTCTGATACGTTTATGCCCTTTTTGAAAGAAATGCTAAATACGTTCCAAGCATTAATAGCAGAATAAGAAGCATGACTTCGACAGGGTTGTCCTTCTTACAGAGACTTCCTATTTGGGGCTCTTGCTGTCCACTATCTGCAAGGCGGTTTCCGTCTCAGTTGGCACCCTTAAGGAACTTTTTGACTGGGCCTTTTATGCTGCAGAGTACACTGAATGGACGGATGTTTCATAGGGTTTTAATAGAACGGCAGAACTCTTCTCGAGTCAGCCAATCCAAAATGGACAATAGAATTTGGCAAAACACGCTTCTAGCCGACAATTACAGTCGTTCTAGCAATGAAGTTGTCCTACGTCTAGGCTGCGGAATGCGAACTGGTCCCAGAAATGTAACGTAGCAGTTCACCCTCCTATAGATAGCTGAGCAACATTCGGGTAGACAGTCCAATTCAAGCTACATTGAACAATGTTAATATGAACCCTTAGAAACTACAACTAAGAATCTGTCTGCACAGTCGCTCAGTTTTTCCAAATCCATTATTCCTACACAGTGTCTGATCGCCTCTTCAAAAATCAGGCCTTTGTGTGCGGATATCACTTTGATTTTTCCTAGTCGATTGCTCTTAAATATTTCTAACTCCAACGACCTTCCATTTAGTTATTACTGAAGTTGGTTCGTCGACTTAGCTTTTATGTTTACAAACCTTTTCAACATACTTTTGAGTGCTTCCAGGGATTACGAGGATAGGGGCCTTTAAATCACACCCGAGGGCGATGAACTCATATTACTCGGATTACGGGTTGAAAGCCGTCCAATGTGCTTGTTTGGATTTTTTTCGTATAATGCCACTCTTGTTCCTCCTTGCATCCTCTCCCTCTCCCATAGGTCCTCGGTTGCATTTTAACTAGCCAGGCGGCAGCTGTCGTCCGTGAGGCCGAAGGTGCGCGAAGTCGCGAACATCCTGACGCTGTCTTCTACCCATTCGCCAAACGCTACTTTGACCCCATCCGCTATGGTCTGTCAAGTGAGTTCATGTGCTTTTCAACCTCCAACTGACCTAACCTTTTCTCTCCTTCACCTGTAGGTTACGACGGTTTTCGCAGCAAGTATGCGGCGCCCTCGGCCTATTTTTCGGATATGGAGAAGCGAGCACCCTACTTTGACCCAATTCTATATAACATGCCTTAGAATAGTTTTTCCATTTAAAAAGGATGCATGAGTCAATAGCATGTGTGCATATTAATGTTTTTATTTTGTTCCGCTGAAATATAAATGAGATCCATTTAGATCTATTGCATGTCTTCGTTTCTGGCGTCATTTTGCCCCTGCAAGGATTCGAAGAATGTTACTATCTAACAAATCCGGCTCTTCATAGCATACTAGGAATCACTCAGCGCGCTTATACAGCATGTAAATTGCTTGCTCAACTTTTAACGCGTTGAACAACAAGCTTCGAGCGAAGTCCTGGTGAGAAATGTGTTAGTAACACAGGTCGAAACCTTACTCCGGATTTTATAAACGTGACTAAACTAGCTGAAATAGGACAGGGTATTTAGGAGAAATGCATGATTTGGTGCCACTTTCTACTAATGAGCTAACTCACTGGAAATAATGCCTCACTTAACTAACGGGAAAAACACTCTCGTTAAATATGTAAATGCAGCATTGTACTCCCGACCTTAAAAGTCGCTGATCACTAGACGATTTTTAAGATATGGACTAGTTAGAAGGGACCGAACTCGTCCACTCCAAACCAAAGCTCGAAACACACGTCTACGTAGATAAGAAGTAGAAAAGCCTACCAGCTACTTAAGATGCAGAATAGTCTGGTATGAAAAAATGCACATTTCGGAGTATTATTTGAACTGTGTGCTTGAAAATAAATATAATCTGTCATTTTAAAAATAAGTAAAGGCGGAATTTTTGACGCAAAAGAGGAATTGTTTCTTTTTAACGGCTTCCTGGAGCTTGCGTTCGCATCTGAGTCATTTGGCTCTCTGTCCGTTGTCTGGCCACTTTTGGTATATGCATCAAAGTCCGTCGTGCGAGAATTCATCAGCCTACAGACGTTATTAAAAGATGCCACGAGCCTCCCACGCATATAAGCATGTACTAATGTGGTCAGTAATAAAGAGTCCTCTGTCAGCTACACCGTTGGGTATTAGTTGTTGGCCGGGGGGAAGACTTAAGGTTTCTTACTGACTCAAAAGTGAATGGAATAAAGACGCAAAGACTACCCGAATATTCACTGCCGACTTTGTAAGTGCGATATCAAAACCTTTGATTTTCTGCGACAACCGAACAAGCGTAAGGTTGCAAAGAATTTTGTCACGAAATCACGAAAGAGTAAAGCAAATCTGTGGAGCTGCTCCCTGACTCTTGCTAATTCTAGCAGTAAATATCAGAGCCCTTCGAGGAATCGGGCTACCAGTCATAGTGGACGATGCAAAATATGATTGGGGCGCTCATTTATAGCGTTTTCTAATGCACATCAGTCTGCAATAAGAACTGAAGCCCGAAAATGGTAGATAAATCTTTTAACCCAAAGTTTGTCTAGAAAACGGGTCTATAATGCCTATGTGCATAGATAGTTATTGCCAAATAGTAAATACCGGATGGAATACTGGTTTCCCAATAAAGATATTTGCAAAAGTATGCAGCAATAAGGCAAGAAAGTCTCGCCGCGTACAGTATGTGCACACATATCGAATTTATCATTTCTTAAAGAAAAGATAAAAGGAGAAAGGGCGAGTTCATGGACAAAATTTTATTTGTACGGGTGTTTCAGAAACGGTATCGTTTCCACCATCAAAGTAGTGCGATTGCTGTTTCTGCTGGTCTTGGCTTATTAAACCTCGCCGGCCGACTGATTAATCTGCATGGTTCAGAACTATATACATCTAACAACCGATCACCTCGAGCTTGAGACTCTTCCAGTAACTCTAACGTTGGCCTTCAAACATCAGCATTGAAGCATGTCCCAACGCCCATAAATCGCTTACGATTATCGTCCAGTGTTTTTCACTCAGCCAACATACTCTGGTACGGATGTAATACTGACAGCAGTTAGAGTCATAGAATTCCTTAGATTAAGAGCCGCGGTTTATCCAGCTATTTTACGATGCTTCGTGGGGTTAATTATAGGCATAGACAAAACAAATCAACTTTGAAGATGCCGTCAACGGTTTCACATGAAAGTCGAATTAAAAGCTTTAGGACCTTGTGCCGGTGTATGTTGTTTTGCGAAAGTGTATCCATTCGTGAATTTTTTCTTACGTACATAATATCATGATTTAAGTGGCTTTTTATTAAACTTTTCTAAATCCTTTTCAAAGAATCGGGTAACTTTATGTAAACAGTGGAAAAAATTTGACAAAACATATTACCAAAACAGACACCTCTTGATTAAGAGAAATCGCTGTCTGCAACTGAGAAACATACTTACAGGAAACAAACGCAGCCTTTCACAGACAAAGAAATAACTTGAAGTTATTTTCCACGTCTAATAGTGATTTAATCAACCTCTCATAGTTAAGTGATTATTTAAAAAATTTGTTTGACTGTCTATGACTAACGGCACATAATGCACGAACAGATTCTTCGCGGCATGATGTGCTTGCATGTTACGTGCCTTTTCAAACGGAAATATGAACGTTGCCAAAACGTGATGATGTTATCGATAAAGTGGCCTTTGGAACTGGATTCACTTTTCATAAGCTGGTAAATTCTCAAAAATCAGGCCTTTGTTTTTTAGGCATGAAATTCTTGTCTGGAAATAATAACCGCTTACCTACTGCATATAAACTCGTTTTTAGTTTAATCCAAAGATGGATGTTTTTTATAAAAAGGATTTCCGATGAGATCCTCCTATAAGCTAGTTTGTTTTACATACTATTTTTCACGAGCCCAAACTCGTTTATGTTGGTTTTGTAAAACTCTGACAATCCAAACAACTTCGCAACGTTCATAACCTTTTTACATTTGAGGAGGTTGCTTGACTTGCCAAGCCAGATCCAGTAAAAAATATTGTACTTCTCCTCATAGCACGGTGTGTAGACAGCTAACAAACGAATAATTCTTATACATAAACTTAAAAACTCAAAATACTCCATCAATTATGCCAAAACAGGGCAAATTTATTTAATCCGTCATCCTCTGTTAGTGGTAACATTAACTGTAGTAGACAGGTTATTTTCCGATCAGGTTACCAGCAATACTCGTCCTGTCGCGTCTTGTGATATAGGAAGGACGGGACAATAGGTCCTCTTATTCAGTGGACTTAGTAGTCAGGGAACAAAGCGTTCAGTTTCGAATACCAGGTCATCAAACCTGAGGTCTGGGATGAATTGCTGACAACAACCGGTAAACCAAAAATGGACGTTTCAGTCTTTTCCTGTACTCCCCTCACATATGCTACTAGTAGCTAAGAGACTGGCTGCAAGAATTTCAGCCTGGGTCTCAAGACAAATTGACCAGCGCGTCTTATAACTTGACCAATAATCGACCATATACCACATACACGTACAGTAGACGTGCAAATTCATGAAATGTTGACCAAAATTCTGAAATGTGTTTCCAATTCGAAAAGGTTGCTTAAGTACGGCCTTAATATAAAATTTCGTGTAGCATAATATCAAAATATTTCAGTTGCGCCAGGATGCCGTCTTCCGAATGAGTTTTATTGACCACCTGCTAGAAGCACATTGTAAGAATTATTACTTAAGTAACACGAATTTTTCTCATTGACTTTCGATGCCCTTATAAATTTAAATATACCTTATGGAAAACGGGTATATAAATATTCATTGTTTTACTCAGTTGATAGAAAACAGTGTTTTCTTTAAATCTTATACTTGAAGGAGGGTTACGATTTAGTTTTAAACAAGCCTTTAATTATGAGATTTATCAGGACCGTGAAATGCCTGTGCATTAAGCATCGAGTTTCTGCATTTAATTAAGTTTCCCCCAAAGTTTACAATGTGGCTCAAATCCATTGTTAAATTTTATGAACCGCTAATAGTCTGCTCTTAATACCGTGTAGAAATGAATGATTTTTCTTTTACGGAAAATCTACAGCTTGCAGATTGGAATGCAAGTGCAACGGCAGGTCGGGTTCGAAATTATTTGGGAACGAAGAGGGTTTTTTAAAAACTGAATTATGTCCTTCCTTCAAGTACGAAATCTGAAGAAGACGTAATTTTCTATCAAAGGGGAAAATAATGAATATTTTATGCGTGTTTTCTTTAAAATATATTTGAATTCATGAGGACATCGAAATCAGTGAGAAACATTTATGCTATTTCAGTAGTCATTTTTAAAAAGTGTAGGTTTTGAAGGTGACCGGAAAGAAGTGCTTTCGAAAGTCGACATCCTGAATTCTTTAAATTATTATGGGATTATGCTACATGATGACTAATATTACAAACCCACTCAGGTAAACTTTTCGAGTCGAAAATGCATTTCAGAATTTTGGTTATTTCATGAGTTAGCACACCTACCGCACCGTTTATACATCAAATACATGGCACACGTATACGTTCGCACGTATGTACGTATACATGTACATCGTAAGTTAGGCGTTTACCCATCAGGTTACGGGCGTGTTCACCCTGTCGCTCTCTAAGCCGCAATCTTGAGCCGACAGGACAAGGGACTCGTGGTTCAACGCACAAGCGTCGGGTCTAACTCTCAATGACTGGATAAATTGAGCATGAATCCCAGGTTACGCAAAACTAGAGTTGGGTGTGGCTGACTGGGGACGGTCAGTAAAGCAACAAGGACCATGCCATTCTCTATTGTCTTTGTCCGTATTAAATACATGTATTTATACATGTTTATTTGTGTTCGGGGACACGCGTTTTTGCCTGTCACATATAAGATATATTTGTCACTTTCACGAGTACCGACGAAGGCGGAGAAGAGGAAGCAAGTTCATGGATAGAATTTTTATATTTACTGAGGCCTAAGTAACTTCCTTATTCCAAACATTGCCAAACGATACGACAGCTGTTGCTGCTGAAATTGATTCATTCAGCCCAGCAGTTTGCTTCATATTATAACCGTTGGAGGTCCACGAACTTCGATCTGCCTGTATGCTGATGACTAGCTTCCCTCTGCCAAAGATCGACTAGTGACATGCTTGCGTGATCTTTGCCGCCTTTGCAATCTCAGTAGTTGCAGCCCAGTCAGCTTGATTGTTGGCCTCCCCGCAGACTGATCGTTCATGCTGCTCGTGCAAAATGTGCTCAGCCTCGTGGGTTCGTCGATGAGACAGTTTTACGCTGGTCACGTGGCCTTTGATTGGTCCTATCTTCTTTACCGGGGATGTCAGCTGTCGTCTCCGCGTGAATTTGTTCGCCTGTCCTGTTGGCCTTGTCCGAACTCATTCGAGCCATGTGCGCTGTGCCTCTTATACGAAATGTACGTCCATGGCTTAGTTGAAGGTGCCAGTCGAGGACCGAAATTCGAGCACCAGTCCGACCATTATATTGTTGGTTTGGCCGGATACCCTCACTTGCTCAAACGCGAAACTCTGATTCCGCCATAAGCAACCATAAACCAGAGACAGCTTATCCTTCCAGGTGATAGGAATGTGTTGTTCGTGAAAAGCTATGCCAAGACATTTGTTCATTTAATCGACATACCTTAAATCGCAACTTTGACCTACTATGCTGTAGACGATTAGTGATTACTCTGATACTTTTCGTTTGCCTTTGGACTTCATGATTTGCAGTCTTATTGTGGATTCTGGTTTCTGACCATCAACAATCTAAAATATTTTCCAGACTCTTCCTGTCACCGTTGAAATGTTCTTCACACAGGAAATCTCGAGCCAGAACTGCGGCTTTTCACAGCTCGACCGCTAAAAATGGGCTTCTCGAGGCATTTGAGCATAATGGACTTTCCATAACTGTTGGATTCGAATAGGGCGTGTTTATGTCCCATCTCGTGCCTCCTTCTGTTGTTGCTACAGTGTATTTGTAAGCGTTGGAGGCGGGTTCTATCGCCTAAGGGTTTGTGATGACGCGCAAATGATGCATAAGTCCAATGGTACCCCTGCGCCCTATCGTCTCGCAGTATATATACTGGAATGTGAGTCCATCACTAGCGCCATGGATGAATTTCCCAACTTTTCAAAAGTCAGTAAGCTTCATCTTCGGAAGCAAGTTTATTACAGCGACTTGCACTGCACAGTGCGTGTCATCCAGACTGCTGTCTCGCGTTCTATGAGGTCAGCTGCGCGGACTACATTGTGAGAGGAGGCAACCACCATCCTGATCCCTGTCTTTCAGTCTTAGGAATACATCTAAGTGTCGATAGGACTGGGGCGACAAATATGAACGATGCGAATGGGCTTAATGGCCGTTGATACCTAGTCAGAGCCACACCATAACAGTGGACCTTGGCGATGTCCTTGTTATTATTTATTTCTTTGTATGTTTGCAACCTTTGTGCTTACCGTGCCTCGACGTTTTGCTTTACATAAAAGTTCCAGACTGTTGCTTCGAGACGAAGTTCGTAAAGAACTTGTCGGGGATCTGCCTTCTAAAAATCGGCAAGGTGGTCAGCGGGAAGATTGTAACCTAAATTGACCAACGATAGTTAAACGAACTAACGGACTTTGGATACAAAAGAAACGTGTGAACGTTGTGCATAACGGGCGATCTGAGAACATATGGTTTTCTGGCAGTCTGGTTACTTATAGACAGCTACAGCTTACGTAGTTTTGGTTGGTCTTGAGGTTAATTATTTTGAAAAGATGTGCTACATTAATAAATTTTTAAGGCGGAATAATAAGCAAACTCCAGTAGGTAAAGCCTAACTTATGGCAATAATAAACAGCGTTTTTCTTGACGTTGAAAGTTCTTATTTTTCGAAAGTTTACGCACGACTTGGAATAAATTCTTCGATAGAAACACTTTCAGGTTTATATGAATATTGAAGCTAACGTTGATGCGATTCAACGTGTGAGACTTGTTTGGCTTAAAAAATAGAAGGAATATCAAAGTATGTCCTCAGGCAATCGTAAATTTGCACAAAGCTTCGTTGTAAAACGCTACGTACTACGTCTGCAGCTTTGTTTTCCTATCAGTAGATGTTCTATCTCACCAAATGTTAACCGACATTTAAAAATGTGCTTTAATTTCGAAAAGACTACTTAAGCAGCGTTGTCATGTTAATTACGGTGTCTAACAATACCAAGATATTCTACTTACGGCAGGATGCCGGCTTTCGGACGAGCTGCTTATCGATTGCTCATGCAAAGTACATTTCGTAAGTGATTACTTAAATAGCATGAATTTTTCCCATTAATATTCGATGCACTTGTAAATCCAACTATATTTTTAAAAAATGCATATAAAGGTTGTTTTGTTTACTCATTTGGCAACAAATTATATATATTTTTTAGTTTAACACTTGCGGAGAGAGTATATTTGGGTTTAAATAAGTTTCCCATTCCGAGATTTTGTAAGAGTGTGAAATGTCCTATTGTACAGCACCGCATCAGTATGTTCACTAATGCTGCTTATAAATAAGCACGGTGTCCCCATCTATTGCAAACATTTATGATCCCTATATGTTCTCAATATAATTATATTTTCCTCGTAAAAATAAACGACCGAGAGTTTGGAGACCCTGAATGCAAGTGCAACCATAGGTCGGGTTCTTAAGTATTCGGGAAATGAGAATATTGATTAAAACAAAAAGATACTGCTTATTCGAAAACGAAATTTGAATAATACTAAATTTGCTATCAAATGAGTGAGAGAAGGAGATATTTTGTGCACGTTTTCTATAAAATATACTTAAATGAAAGAGAGTGCTAAAAAACAATTGTAAGAATCAACGCTAATCAAGTAGTCAATTTTTACGGCTTACAGTTTGTGTAAACTATTGGCAGTAGGCTCGTACAAAAGCCGACATTCTTCCCTGACTGGAATATTTTGACACTATGTGACAAGATAATTCATGTTACGACCCTACTAAAGTAGCCTTTAAGAAAGAAAAATCCATTTCATTAGATAGTATATATGCCTGACCATGTAGTGACGAATTCTTGTTTTGCCTCTAATGGAGTTGGCATTGTTAAGTTATTAAGACGTTTGTAGGCATTATCCGGACATTTTCATAATTAATTCCTGCCCCGATGACTGGTTAGCCAAAAATTTGAGGAATTACTGCAAACACGCAGACTGCATACTTGAACACAGCACGTGGGGTTAAAAGTAATAGATACTGTGTAAGACTGGCATAAGAGATCACGAAATTCACGGTTGCCACCATTTTTCCGTTAATTTGGCTTAGTCGAATATCTTATCCAATAGCAGACCCCTTCACGTGGCAGTCTAGGCTCGGGGCAACTGAGAGAAAATTGTATTAGGTCTGCGAAAATCCCAAAAACTTCATTAAAAAAAGCCGGCCAAGGATGTCGGCCTAGTTAAATAGACCATCTGTTGCATTATCCAGTGGTTCGGCGTTTAATGCCTGTTTTATGGCAGAGAGCAAACAATGAACACAAAAAGTTACGCTGAAAATTTGTAGTTTAATATTTGTGTTATCGAACAGTCTTCTGAAGGCTTGTTTTGATAAATAGAAAGCCAAATTCTTCTACATGTCAGGTACATCTGAAACGCTTACATGTCCGTAATATGCTGTCGGCCAACGTGTCTAATATCGATCAGAGGCATCATTGCCTATATCTCGACTTATTTGAATTTTTAACAAACCGATATATAGATATACGTTCGGAAGAATATTTATGGTCCCATCCAAACTTTACCGAACGTGAGTATTTGAAACGAAATAAAAGACCATTGTTTGCAATATTCATGTTATCGCCCATGTATTTCTTAATCCGCAAACGCTAATCCGCTACCCAATAAAATGCAGAAGTGGCACGTATAGGCCGACCGAGGATAACTGCGAATGATTTTTCACTTGAGAAATAAGTACAGTGCGACCGATGAAATGTACCTCTTTAATTCCAAAAAGAAACTGTGACATTTTGGCGATTGCAATAGCTACCAGCCAACGGTTTCACCGACTTTAGAAAACTGAATTTTTTTAGAAAAAGTGCATTGAACTTATTTTCTAAAGTTTTTTTAGCAATGACGTTATTTAAGTCTTCATTTTCGAAACATGAATTTCATTTTATCCGCAATTAAGATTTAAATGATAACTTTCTATTGTCCCCCACTGCTGCCTACGTCGATTATCTTACTTACGGAGTGAACGAAGTAAAATACCTTTTAAAACTTTAAAAAAACTGAATTTAAAAATTGAACACCGAAAACGTTACGACCACCTTGCCTTAGTGACCCTCCTACCTTTCCTTATACTCTGTAAAGAAATGGATTATTATACTGCCATAAGTTCCCATTCCGGCTACTTTTGTCTTTGTCAGCAATCCAGTATAAGCATACGCTACTAGTCGCCATGCGATTGTCTCAGAGGGCTCTAAATTGAGTTCCAAGGCACAATGGGACGAGCACACCTTTCAGCCTGACCGATGAGTGCCCCGTGGTAAATGCAATGTTCATTTGAAGATAGGCAAGTTATCCTCACATCGTTTCCCATTGGAGGTACTTGGTTCGAAAAATGTGTCACATGATGGTAGGGGGCGCTCACTGATCGTTCATACGGAACTCACTCGTTCCTTACGGGCTTTCTCTTGAGCCCAACCAGCAGCCGCACGGCGGTACGTGATATAGGCAGAATGGTATGACCTTCTGTTTGCCGGTAATACCAATGTGTCACATGTTACACAACTTCGCTTCTTTTAGTCATTTCTCGCAGCAAAAAGAATGTAATACGATACTGTAGTAATATCTTCGTGTTCGGAAAAGCGTTAACATGTCGTTTTGCCAATACAAGAAACAAAAATGTAAAATATTGGGACTTTTGCCAAATATCCAATTTTATTCTCTTTTAATGATTTTTAAGGGTTCGGACACTGTTAAACTTTTCTCATAGATATAGTACGTTTTTTAGTTGCCCTAAGACTAACAGGGATACGCTACTACAAAAATAGGTATTGAAATACGGATATTTTCTCAGACACCTTACGAATTTGGTGTTTCTATTGATAAAAATGCCAAAGTTCATAAGAAATACCTAAAAACTTATTTTCGGTGAGGAATAAAAGGCAAGTAATATGGAATGACTTGATAAGCGAGGTAGGAGTCTCCTTGTAAAAAAAGGTACTGGTGACTGTGGCATACAGTAGATGTGCTAACTCATGAAATGTCAACCCAAATTTAGAAATGCGTTCTCGTTTCGAAATAATAAATTAAGTAGTGTTGTAAAACTAATCATGATGCAGCATAAAGCTATAATGATCCAGTTATCTCAGGGTGTCGGCTTTCGAAAGAATTTACTTTCAGCTGCATGCAAGATCTATACTCTGCGAAAAATGACTACTTAAGTGGTATGCAATTTTCATATTGATTTTCGATGCCCTTGAAACTGCAATTATATTTCATGGAAAACATGCATAAAATATTCATTCTTTTACTTATTCGGTAGAAAATCACGTCTTCTTCCAATTTCATACTCAAAAG
>CACRXP010000273.1:502402-566673 GCA_902702965.1 Spirometra erinaceieuropaei | reverse complement strand
GTGGAAGGTCAAGATGAGGGCTCGATTGTGCCATCCACCTGCGCCCTCCCTCGCCTCTGGTCTTCTTGACTCTCTTCACATCTGGCACAGGTGGGGTAGGAGGAGAGGGTGCGGTAGATGCTGTGCAAGTATATATTCACCACAAATTAAATCACGCACAAGTCACCGTCCTGCTCTCACCTTGTTATGGAGCACACGGCGGACATCGTCAGAAACGACGGTCGAACTGTCGTGTGAAATGCTCTACGGCGTCACTAACTCAACGTTACCAGAACTCACATTCACGGTACAAAAAAACGTTGATAGCAAGCTCCCGTTCCTTGATGTCCTTGTACAGCGAATAACTGACGAGACATAGCACATCAGTTTACATCAAACAATCTTTCTGGAATTTTTTTCTGTCCTGAGAGAGGCATCATACTATCGTTCTTAAACGGAGTGGCACCAACAGCCTCGTTAAGTGAATAAGAAACACTAATCTGACAACGAAAGTCACCAACTAAAGGTTAGTTATTCGCTTAAACCTTTTTCCAATAACGGGTACCCTAGTGTATTCGAATTATCGACCAGCTCGTCTAGAATACTCTTCCCGAAGTGCACTGGGCCGAATGCAAGCAAACCTCAGAGGGTATTATAAATACGCGTTACTTCCTCAGTTAGATTTGACTTGCGGTTCCTAATACACTTTTTTACGGCCGGTCGTGTTCTCCATCTCTGTCGCCTTGGTATTGGAGACAAGAGTCGAGTGCGCATACGTTCCACGTGATTTCAAGTACCAGACGGGGCCATAACAGCTACCTCGAAAGAAAAGGTGTTGTCTACAAAATCCCATGTTCCAGATGTTATGCCGTATAGTGTGGCCAAACTGGGAAATCTGTCCCAACCCGTATTCATGAACATCAGTTAGCGGTGATGAGACGCTACCATCGATCCCAGGTGACCATGCACACACTGGGCGCTGGGCACAAATTTACATGGAGAACACTCGCACTGTTGACACCGACCCAATAAGGAAGGCCGCGAATTCCTGGAGGCAGTGCACTCAGATGAGGCATGCATCAACCGCCTCATTGATCTGGGTGCCGCATACAAAATCTTTAAGTGCAAATTCAAACTGGTTAAACTAATGCCGAGGAGATGGCCAATTGCAATTAACACGCATTGGCACAGACTTTAGCCAATCATAGAATTCTGTGTTAGACTCAGTTTAGAAGTTAATTGTTTGTGCATACCCATAGTCTGAAGACGAACTGGGGAACCAGTCTCGAAAATTTACACAATATTGGTTATTTTATTCCCAAAGGATCTTACCTAATTCAAATTAAATTTCTATGGATGCCTGTAATTTAATTCATCTATGTTTATGTAGGTACATCTGTTAGAACCCAGTGGTTGCTCATCCGCACCATGTTTGTGCGCATGGTAAGTTTTCCGGTCTCGGCCGAAAACCATTCAAGATTATGGCTGGCCGAATGAAGGTGAACCAGACCGAAACATTTCGATATTCAGTTGTTCCCAAACTCTGCCATTTCTCCCTCTGATACATATGAATATAGACAGAAGACTTGGACAAGTACATGGGAGGCTGGGGTGGTCTTTCTGACATATTAGCTGTCGTCACGCACTCATGTAGTGCATCAGGTCTGAGTGCACCTAATGTTCGAGCTCGCGTTTTTTGGTCATTACGTTTTAGGCATTTAAAATTTCTAACCACTCAGCTATGGGCTCGTTGTTTTCTCCATTGCGACTGGGAACAGTAACTATTCAGAAGATGAATATGCGACCACTTGAACAAGAAATTCATTGGCCTGACGTTTCGGATTTTCACTCGGACCCATCATCAGTGACAGTCGCACATTAACTATGTTGGATGTTCGTTCAGTGATCAGGTTACGGGGGTTTACCATCCAGGAACCCGTACGTTCCGTGCCCAACGATTCAGTGTTCCGGCGTCATTTTATTGGCGAAACGATTCCCCATATTCCGCTGCGAGCCGTTTTCCACGAATTTCTTCCAATCTCCGCCTTTCTTCAGCAACAGACTGTTGAGGTCTCTTATAAACCATATGTGATGACTGGTCGCTATCGGAATCTTCACTGAGCAATAACACTGAGGCGGAACCGGTAAGATTGCTTTAAACTATCTCTAGTCGTTATTTGAACCTCTCGTAAGCCAAAAACTCTATCTCACGGACATTAATTGATTAGGGGAGCATCAAGAAAATATGTCGCAGCGGCCTGTGTAACAAAATGCTTGATGTACAACCAGAAATAGATTGTAACAGCATCGTACATGAGCTAGTGCTATCCTTCATCCGCTCGCGAAAATATTTCCAGTTGTGATGCTTTCTGTGGACGCTCTGCCTTTTCTTCTGCGTTCGGTATGATTGAGAAGGCACTGCTCGTTCACGTACTGTCTTGCTCTGAACTTCTTATGTAGCCGACGTTACTTCTCCGAGTTCATATCAGAGAAGTTTTATAAATTCCCTTTCCTAATTTTCAGGTCGTTTGTTCCCGATTCATCTCTAAGAATTTCTGAAGGAGTCTAAACGCGCCATCCAGTTTCCGTCCTCGCACCTGACATTGATTAAAACTTTTAGGCTTTTTGACCGTTTGGTGGGAGGTTGTCTGGTGACAGAATGACCACAGTTAGTCTTTTTAGCAAGGTCTGACACTCAACCACTAATTTTTCTACCTACCGTCCTGTTATTATTATGTACGGATGCCTCCTTCAACCCAGTCTTCAAAATTCCGGGTCCAAATCTGCATAGTTTCGTGGACTTTGCAAAATTAGCTGAGGTCCGACGGCACACCGATCTGAGTCCCATTTCTAATTTCAGAAATTTTGAAGAGCTTTACGAGTTACAGAAAGAGATATTTGATGAGGTCGAATGCACAAAACAGTTGTCAGACGTACTCGGTCATTTGCAGATTTTGAAGGCCCGGATGGCGAATAAGCAGTCATAGGAAAGTTGGTTATTTCTGTAAAGGGCCTGTCGCAGACTTGTAAATATAGTGTCGTTGACTCGAATTTAATGCTCACTGTCTTCAGTCTGCTACGGAGCCCATTAGACCGAAATATCGGAGAAATAAAACCCCAGAAATCGGAAAGTTGGAATTAAGTGGAAGAATACGTAAAACTTCATTGGTGAAACGCCGGAATGACTGAGTTGCCTTGCACGAACCAAATGGCATGCAAAAACAAAGGCGTGTGGCGATCGCTGTCTGTGGGGTAACGCTCTCAGCAATTGATGTGTAGCATACGCTTTCATGTGGTAAACGTTCGGAGAGAAAGTTTAGTCAAAGAACATCGGGAAAAATAATGAAGGTGTAGTTTTGGACACGAAACCGGGACAGTTGTCAAGTTCAGATTGCGATTTACTCCACGTGAACTACAAGCGCTGGGTGATTTTTAGCCTGTCTTCAACGAAAATGCCAGTGAACTGAAATAAGGACAGACTATTCCGCAATTCATAAAATGTTTGAACTCATCCCTTCCACTTCGAGTTTTTACGTCGTGAGGCCTGAGATGATAAGAGCGAGAGCATTGTACACGTCTAACCACGTACTTTTCCTATGTACTGATGAGGTTTGGAGGGGGATGGGTAGTCGTCACAAAATGGCAAATGATGGAATCGTGATATCGAATTTGGTATTAACCGAAGATTCGAGGGTTTTAGTGTCATTCGTAAAGATTTGGGTGCTGGTGTGTATGACCTCGCGATGCTTTAAATCCGCAGAATGACTAAGGTTTGACGAAAAATCCACTGCAATCAATGGTGACTGAACGTTAACTGGAAGGGAAGCCGTCGAAGGCGCCGCCGTATTCCGCGATCAGGAAAGAATGGTTGCTGTTCACACATGCAGATAATGACGTTTGAATTTTATGGGGAAAATTCTGGAGGGATTAGGTTTTTATACCTGACAGATAGAACGACCCTTTCCTCCCTGCTTGTATGAACACCATGAGACGAGGTTCAGTGGACTTGCGAGGACGTTAAATACAGTAAAATTATTTTGAAACATTTTTGACGAAACACGTCTGCTCAAGACTCAAAATCTTTAAATAAACTCCTTCATTTCTTCTGCACTTTCGGTTATTTGTGTTTAGCAGACGAAGCTCTAGTTCGGAGGTCGTCGGAAATGAAAAAAGATCTTTAAAAGGCATGATAATAAGAAGGTCACTGAAGAAATACGGTAGTAGCGTGGCTAGTTTCTTAGATTAGATTGCAGCAACAAGAAGCGGTTGTATGCTTCAGCCAAATTATGGAAGAATGAGCTCGTTGGACAGCACGGTTTATAAGAAACGTGGACGCCAAGGATGTGTTGGCCGAAAGTTGGATTGTAGAGTGCCTTGATTTTATTACTCGACCCAGTGTCGCAAGTCGATATGATTAATCATAGCAGGTCATATGCTCGTTTGCCATGGTATAAGGTGACTAACAATTTTGGTGTTTGGTTACACGTTGAGTTCTGTTTTGGTCTTCCTCTTTATTGATAACTGTGCTGAAAGTTGGATTTGACTCAAACGGGACTGATCCTATGCCTTTACGATGCACGGACCAGAATAAGTCGAAGACTGAAGTTGAGCAGATTCCCACTTTTGTCTCAACATCGCTACTGTCCGTGGAGTGCTTTTTCCCCATTTAGAATTTCGCAATTAATTTTTAATCGCGGACTGCTCTAAACTACTTGATGAGTGCATATGAGTAATATTATAATGTTTGCTTCAGGGCAAGGACCGACGAACGAACTTGGTGGACTGGACCAAATGCCAATTACTCCTGGAAGTACTGCAACGAGAACAACGACTACTCCAAGTGCACTGGGCATTTTAGTGGCATCCGGCACTTAATTCCAAGCGCTCTAGTTCAGCTGGCATATCTGAGACACGATGATATGAGCGAAATGGGGAGATCGGTTTCAATAGAAGTTTTTATGGAAGGCGTAAGCGGCGTGAAGTCATGGCCTAAGGCGAAAGGAAGACCCGACCACGCGCTAAACAAAATACTCATCCGGCGGCATGACACACGCGTGGAGTAAGACAGCCGACCTGGGTGTACGTGTGGTGTTTTTTGCCCACACATGCGGCCTAATCGATGGCTGATCGAATATTCGAGACTTTTCCACGGGCGATTCTAGCGTGCGTGATACCTAATCCGTGACCAGCACGGCATAAGCAGTACTATTCTAGAAGGCTCTCAACGGCCGGTACACCGTTGGCCTGAATGTTCCAGAGCGCACAGGGGTCAACATAAAAAGGCGTCTTTCTAAGGAGTTGCAACCCGTGCGTGCAGGTTAAGAATAAAGTGGCTGTCTTCCCAGAATACGCCTTCCTTGCCTGGATTAGATTCAGTCACAATGCAAACCTACAAATTAAATGATTAAGCATATCGGAGGAAGCTTCTTCCTGTTTTAAACCATGAAAAGGGAAACAGACCCACGAAATACAAAGTAACCTGGTTTCAACCGACAACTTAGATTTACTGCATTTGATCTTACTTCCTGCACAAATTAGAATCTGACTCAACCAACTTTTACTTCTGGTTTAACCTCTGTACTGTGACGAAGGTTCGTCGATGGACGGAATGCAGTTTGGTTCCCAGGATCTGAGATGATGCTCATTTTCTAATTGAACATGTCAAATCTGACAAACGCTTCTACAGAATTATAAAGTGCGCTAAAGCAGTCAAAGTTCAAAAACGGCTAATGAACAATAGTCGTGAAAGGGGTTATGAGCGCTCATACATGTCAGACTTGAGGGTCACTATAATGTACTTCGGTCAAGGGCACAGGGAAGGGGAAGGAGCGTAGGGGAATGTGGGCAGTGAGTCGTGCTTGTGTTCCATCGCTCGGCAAGATGTGACAGGATGTCAGAACAAACACGTGGGACTCAGTTTCCACCAGGGGTGCGGGTAGCCATGTACAGACGTTTTTTGCGCGCACAAAGTTGGATTGGCTAACCGTAAAGACGTTGCCATGGCCTTTGCTGATGACAGGCTTTTACATGGCCGAATTAATTTGGCAAGATGGCGTCCTTGCACCCGCATGAATAGGCGCTTTGTCCTTCAACCAATATAACCCGCCCCCACAGGTGCGAGTGGAGGCAAGGGAGCGGAGGGCATAAGAAAATTGGTCTTGTCTTGGCGGTTGGGCTTGTGCATACAATAGCAGAGTCTAGGGAATGTTATGGTCCAGTTGGTTGACAGTGATCACCAGGCAGACGTCAGTCAGGCATTTCGAGTTATCTATGAACTGCGGGCGCGGCATTCCATGTTCCAACGCCAGCAGATACTTGCGACTGCAGATGCAGTCGCTACGCGGTTAATCAATCTAAACTTAGGCTAACAAAAGGCGTTTGCAAGAGCATTCCAGCTTCTCCAGTGGAATTTGAGTTCTACATATTCGTCTCTGCATCATACCACGTTGAACTACAGCGATAAAACATAGGCACAACTTACAGCCAGACTCCCCTACCCTCTTTCCCCCTCCCAATGCCCCTGTGAGGGCGGAACTATGACGACTCCTCAAGCTCGACATGTCTAAACGCCCCAACGCTCAACCCCATGACTAATGTCCATAGGTCATTTAAAAATGTCAACCATAAAGATTCAGGTGCTCTTTCAAGTAATCAAAGCATGCATTCCTTTCGAGCCTGTGATGTCAAACAAGTGGCTGTACTCAATTTGGCGGAAAAATTTCCGCCGTTCATTTTTTGTTTTTTTGAGGAAGTAAGGCATGAAATTGGAGTGATTCCTTTTGAGAGAATTTTTCAGGCTTGGTTCTAGACTTCCAAAGAATTTGAGGTAAAATGCATGTGTTTATTAGGAGCCCACAGATAAGTCAAACCCACCGCAGCGGCACAATCGGCGAAACATTTGTCTGGTCTCCTTGCTGGTACGCGTGACTGCGGTACAGTGAACCAGTTTAGTTTTGTAAAAGGAAAACGAGGACAAATGCAAAACGCTCGGGAACAAGACGTCCTCGGAAACATTCGTTTGCTAATGCGTAAATCACTTCATGCGTGCTGTTCCAGTGCTTGCATGTTCGTCGAAGCTGCAGGTTTGTCTACACTCAGCAATCAAATATTGGCAAAAATTCCGTCGCTTCTGCAGACCAGCATCACGCACTTAATCACTGTCAATGTATTGCAGGCGCCGCAAACTGATCTACTGCGGGTCACCAGGACAAACAAAAGCAACGACTCCGTTTTGTAAAGAACACGCATGGTAAACGCATATCGCGATATTTAGATGATGCACCGTCCAAATGTTTGCTTAGGTATTCGAACACCAACCTGCCTCGCGACGTCCTGCGTCAATGACCGCTGTTTTTCCCTATTACGAGCTTTATTATGCTTGGATACTTTTGTTAATTGTGCGCGTTTTTAACAACCTTTACCACAAACTAAGCTTCGTTGACTTCCTGTATGATTTCCACTTGTACAATAAAAATGCATGTGTGCGGCCTCTTGCTGAGCTTCGCCGTCGTTTATTAATATCAGTCATTACGCTTTATAATAACGTTCGGTAGCTGATCTATCCATACTGTGTTCAGGTTATTAATTTTATTGATCAGCCTGCATTGCCCTAAACCATAACCTAGCTCTTCTGAATTAATTACCTGCACAAATTCACGCCGCATGCTCCCCACTCGCTGCTTACGTTATGAAGCAACAGAACGCAACTGATAAGACATCGGTCAAATTGTTCGTACCCGTAAATCCTGCGTTGCAGCTCACGCGGATTGTTTTAATCGACTGAAATTCAGGTGCAAGTTTCCATATCCATATGATTACTGCTGTATAAGTATAAAACTCTAAGATCACACGAATACGAATGAACATGGTGTGCGTATACTATTTTTCGAAGACCGTATAGCTTATAGTTCATAATGATAACTGACGTATTGTCTGTCTGGGCTTTAATACTGCGTTTTAGTAAGCGGTCATATGCCCTTTTGAAGGCACTTTTAAAAGCCCTCTCTGCAATAATTTTGATAGACATACACGAGAAACATCTCTTACGTAAAACCACATTGTATGGGTGCGATTCGAAGAACGACCTTTAGGCCGTAACAGGCCACGTAACGGGTAATACTTTCGGAGAACGGCGCTCCGAATACTCCAACAACTAAGGACGTAACGATGTCCCCGCGGAGTGTAGACAAATTTATCACCTAGCAAAGTAATGTACAATTTAATCATATAACATACCAGTCGTTCGTGGTGGGGATTCTCGCCGAGGCCATTAATGAGAGCATCAAGGTCCCCCAGGGTTTTCACCTACGTTAACACTAGTCGAGAGAACGTAGGTGTGCTGATGGTTGAGCCCCGGAGGCCTATTAACAGATCCGTCATGGTGGCATTCTGGCTGCGTATTTCGGCTGTGTTGCCAATGCGTACCACTCGGCGCTGGGCACGTGGGTGTCTAGTTCTCCGAGGTGTACTGACTAGACGATTATTACCCAGGAAGGACGCATAAGTAACCTGGAAGCTTACCCTCTTAGAGGGCAGATATACCACCTGGCAAGGTGACACTGGAATTCGTATCTCCCCCAGCAGCCAAGCAGCCAGGTCGTATGGCACTTTCGTTTTCCTCTTAGGTCGTCCATTATCGTCAGGTCGTAGTTTTCCTGACAGCAGTACGAAAAAAATAAAAACGAGAGGTTATCAGAAGGAATGCTACTTAAGGAAGCACTGCCCCCCTTCACCATTTACAAATCATAGGCTGGTAGACCGTCGCTGCCGCACGTTCGCGTCCCAACGTCCGTGGATCTCCATAAGGACAAACTGGTCGTCGACTAGGAAACGAGCGTACTTGCGCACCGATGTCGGCAGTGGGCAGGTCTTGAGTAAAGTCCCAACAGTAGTCTTAAAAACTTCAATTTGCGAGGGCGTAGTGAGGTGGCTGAAATAATCTCCTAAGTTCTCGTACTCCATAAACACTACCCCACCGTGCCCAGATGCTTACTGCACAATGTTGCGGATACAATCTAAGTTACGGTCGACGACGGCTGTTCCCTAATTGGGTGTCGTACCGATAAGTAGACTACTGCTTAAAGGATCCACCCCTTTCCAGTAATGGGCCATTTGAATATGAATACTTAAAATTCCTATGCAGTGGTCTGCCTAGTTCCTGACGCTCGCTTTCTAAGCATCCGCTCCACCTTTCCTAGTGAACTTTTAAATGGGAACGAAAAGGAACCGTCTAACGGATCGTTCCGTAGAATATCGTTCGGTAAGTGGACAATGCTTTGAACATTGTACAGCACTTCAGCCTTACCATATAAGAAAGAAAATTTATCAACAAACATACTCAACACATGCCTACAATAAGGAACTTACTGTTTGCAGGACTGAGGACGAACCATACAACGTACTGCCGCAGATAATAACCGGAAATGCTTCCAAAATCTACAAGGAAGAATATCACACAGAACCACTATACCTGTATAAAGCGCGAACTGACGTAGTTCCGTACCCTCCCATGTGTCCACATCATTAAGAGGCCTGACTCTCTGCGAAAACTGGCGTGGCAGGTACGCATTCAACGATTTTTCCCTTTTATTAACCATACTTACCACTGCAGTTGACAACCTAAAGGTGTTTTCCCTTGAGCTTCGAAGCCACAACTTCAATAGCCTCTTCAATACACCTCGATCAACTAGATGAAGAGGGTCTAGAGGGAAAGAGCTAGTCATTTCTGGGTTACAGTCCAGCGGAGGTTAAATGCCAATGCGGTGGCTGTTATCAGCGGCGGATAAGAAGTTCTGATCCGCCCTTGTACGCTCATAGACACTATCATAACCTTCCTTGTTTAGGTATTCCCCTAACGCAGCGACCTGCGCAATCAAAATACGCATTAACATTCTTAATCTGCCTGGGGAAAGCCCTAGCAAGTGCATCACAGATAACGGCCAACAGACGGGACTGCAGACTTCGATCTTGTACATCTACACGCAGATCACACCTAGCTAAGTTTAGTAACTCCTACTAGCGGTCTGCAAACGACTGCACATCCGATGACTTGTCATTACTGTAGTAAATCTTCACTGAAAATATATTTCTAACAAGCAGCTACTTAATTCTGCCTAAATTGGCCAAAAATCTCTTAATCTTCTTATGAATAGGGAGACCGTCGAATGGTAGGAAATCTGCCACCTCATCACCTAACGTTTTCATGGAAAAGACACGCAACCGCTCAGTCAACTGCTTTACAAGTTCTAAGCGAACGTACTCACAGCTGCCCCATGTCGTTACCTGTGGCAGGCCACTTGCTCCAACCAGAAGTGTTCGTGAGTACAAGGGCATGTGAGACACGTCGGCTGGCGTTATCCATCTCATAATCTTTAGCAGGCTTGTTAAGTGTAAGTGAGGTATTTCTGAGCGTACAGCCCAGAGATATGTAGCTCCCTATTCTGTTGACGTATACAGTTATCATGCCTTTTTTCTGCGACTTTAAGGCGCATACTGCTAACAAACAGATAAGTAAGGCAAGCATACTTGCAAAGGTGTGATTTTCGGGGTAGGTATCCAAACGCCAATTAAATCACTGTAGCCTGCTATTATGAATATGGTGAAAACACAGCCGGCAGTATTATTTTCGAGGTTAATAACCAAATGCAGACTAAGGCCTGACAAAATTAGGTAGCAACCACGTAAGCATGGATTTTAGGGTGGAGGGGTTGCATTCCAGTCCTACCCTTTCGTTTTTCAACAGTTGTTTTGGTGTAGAGGCTTACAGTTTGTAAACTGAACTAAGTTGCCATCTAAGTCATACCAGTTAATACGCAAATAAGATGGGGTATGAAAAACCGCAACCACTTCATTCAGTTGTTTTTTGTGGGGAACTTATAAATACGACACCACTCTCATTTCTTTACTACCTCAACAGTCGTCTGGGACTAAGGCATGTTGCCTTGGTTTGTAGCCTATGTCAACATGGCTAACGTGTCTAACTTTGAGCATTGCTATACTTATTTCCTCCAATTTTGTTTTTTAGTGTCGCTCCCGCATGATCTGTTCTAACTACACAGATATCATGAAGACATTCGTCCTGGGGGCCTTCCGCGCGAGAATGTTTGGTGACGTCTTTGCTGCTTCTACATGCGAGCTTAGACTGGCCCCAGCATTTTTCAGGCAGTACACGTTACAGTTCTGTGGGATTGATACCAAGGATGGACGAAAAATTGTTTCCGATAGATCTGCCCACTACTGAATGCGTGGTAAACACTAGTCATAGGGGATGAAAAATAAAATTAGCGTACTAAGTTTATTTAAGTTGATGCATTACCAGGAATTCCAGAGACCCATTTCCCACGTAGATTATATGTTGCTTGAAAAGTTCTTCATAAAGTGGCTTTTACCACCACCGAAATTTCGTTTTACATTTTTGCGATCCTGTCAAGGTGCATTTGTGTTTTGGCTGTGGAGTGAAGTGGGCAGCAACATATCCGTTGTTGATCAGGATAAGTGCGTGCTCCGATATGTTCCGCCTTTACCACTTTCTAGCTCAGTACGACAGTTCGAACATCGCGAGCAATAATGTCCATCGCGTTTTCTGAGGGATAGGCGCTGCAACACTGACTTGCACGTGAATCGCTTTTTAGTGGAGCAGACTTGCGCAGCATCACCGCGCTCCCCTTCCTCACCCACTGCTCCGGTGGGAAAGTAATGGCTAAACAACCGGATGATAAGGCTAAACAGCCCGTTCACATGTGTCACACGCGACCTGGTCCTCAGTAAAGGATTGCATGAAGGCGGTTCGGCTCTCCTATCAGTGAGAGTGTCGTGGAGCCGTGAGAAGCAGCCATTGTAGCCTGGCCCTCAGTCCTGCGAAGGACCGAGTTATCCCGGCAGTTGTATACCTCCTAATCTACGACCCTTGGCGCTTCGTGATAGATTCAAGTGAGTCAGGTTTATTGTAGTGAGGAATTCTTCGATGTGCCGTGAGGGTAGACATTCCGTATCTGCTATAGTCTTTTATGATGGGTTCGAGCAGGAATCCGAAATGTCAGGCGAATAAAGCTCTTGTGCCAGCGATCGTGTCCCCTTCTACACAGTTACTTCCTGGGACTCGTCTCTTCATTTCTATTGGCAGTGCTAGGTTTAACATCGAAAAAGATCGATGTTTTGGTTGGTTCAAAAGCGTTCTTTCCATCGGACTAGAACAGGCGGGTTGCCCGTTAGTCTAGCTGCTGGCTACCCGGCGCGTCCACAGGTGGCGGATAGTGGGACGACCTTCAGTGAATGTTAGCTGCGAAATAAGCAGACACAGGTCTGACGAATAAGCAGTCACGGCCCAGCAGCGACATTGCTACCAGGTTGCGGTGGACTGAGGTCTGGCACGCTGAAATGACGGCATTATGACATGGCGACCTTAAACTGCCATTAAATAAGTTTACCTGCCACCGCTGCCTTGTGGTTAGGCTTTTAAGCCAAAGCGCTAGAGGAGACAACCTCGAGCAGACAATCCGAGCGGCGGTTGGGGACCAGCCCGTATTCGAAATTCCCAAGAAACCTCATGAAATATGTCCGATCACAGTATGACGACCCATGCTACGGCGTCCGCGGGAACCGATGCGCTCCGCAACCCTGGTCCAGTGATGCGGGCGAATAGTATGCGAGCTGGACTACTCAATCGTGAACGGACTCGGTATTGGATGCTGGGATGCGCGAACGTTCCTGGACCCTGATACCCAAAGTCTGGCCGCAAGCAGCCTTTATCAGTACAACGTGGATGCCTGCTCTCTTTGAAGTTCGACTCCCTGACTCAGGCTCCCGTGAAATAAAGATCCCGGGAGTTGAATCACACTTCACCCTGTACCACAGCGGCCCGCGTGATTCATCTGGTCGACACGGTGTGGCGATCGCTCTATCACAACAAGCGGACCTCGCGCTACTTGCTTGGGAACCAGTCAATGACCGAATGGCCTACGTGCGACTGAAGGGTCACTTCACAACCATCTCCATCGTCTCTGTGTACGCACCAACTTCGTCGCTCGAACAGCGCGATAAAGAGGCGTTTTTCTCTCATTTGCAAGCGCTAGTTAAAAGACGGCCTCGCCGCGATCTGCTGATTGTTGCTGGCGATTGGAATGGCCGAACTGGACTTGGCGACCCCATAACCAGTCATCTTCTTGGCCGCTTTGGGCATGGTTCCCGATGTGAAAACGGTGAAAGATTGCTGAACTTCGCAGATCGAAACCGACTGCTTGTCACCAACACATGTTACCAGCATCGCAAGAAACATCTGCTGACCTGGTATTCAAACGATGGTCGTACGGCCAGTCAGATTGACTACATACTAGTCAGCTCAAGATTCCGCAGCTGGGTTCACGATAGCAGATCGATGCGTGGTGCCGAGACTGGTAACACCCATGGGTCGGACCATGTCCTCATCCGTACACGCTTGAAAGTTCATCTCTCATCCGCGCCAAAAATGTCACGCCCTAGACGCCTCGATGTCGCAAAAATCCGGCAAGCCAGCACTGTCGAGACCCTAAGCAGAGAAATCTGGACCTGTTTTACGACCCGAGCCGACAGAGAAGTGAGTAACCAGTAGTCGTCACTGAAGACTTCAGTCTATGGGGCAGCTGAGAAAATCCTTGGATACACCCAGCGATGCCGCAGTGACTGGAGCAGCGGAAGAACCCTGCAGTTGTCTGTTCAGACGGCTAGAGCCAGGTTCCGAAACGATGACTACTTCTGCCAACTTCGGAAGATGACGGCAAAATCGGCCAGCGATGGCCGGAAGCAATATTGGGCTTAAATAGCGACCTCCATGGGACAGGCCTCGAACGTTGGTGACACTCGAAAGCTCTACCGTCTGATCCGCCAAGTTAGCGGTAAACCCTCTACATTGAGTGACTCTGTTCGCGATGTAAACGGCGGCATTATTGCTCTCAACTCGGCCAAAGTCGAGCGTTGGCGTGAGCACTTTGAGCACCATCTCAACTTCGATAACCAACCTACCTCGCCCCTGCTCTCGTCCTCAGCGGAGTTTCTTCCCTCTCCTACCTATGCAGTGCCATGCGATCCCCCCTCCGATGGAGAAGTCGCCGATGCCATACAAAAGTTGCGCAACAATAAGGCACCCGGAGAGGACGGTATACCCGCTGAAATCTTCAAGTCTTGTGTCGACACTGGCGCCCTGGCTCTATGAGGTGATTGAACGAGCGTGGAGAGACGAGGTTGTTCCTGATGACTGGGGCTTAGGCATCCTTGTACCTATCCTCAAAAAGGGAGATAAGACGAGATGCGAGAACTACCGCGGCATAAGTCTCATCGACGTTGCTGCGAAGATCTTCCCTATTAACCTGCTCAGGCGATTCCAGGCTGTGCGTGACTCAAGGACGAGGCCTAACCAAGCGGGATTTCGTGCTGGACGTGGATGCGCAGACCAGATATTCACACTGAGGTGCATTCTCGAATTTCGCCATAGCTACCAACAACCGACGGCCGTCTGCTCCATTGACTTTGCCGTCGCGTTCGATTCCATTCACCGTGAGTCCCTGTGGCGGATAATGGCGCTAGATGGTGTACCGGCAAAAATCATCGCCATGATCAAGGCCTACTATCGTTCCACTACTGCGAGAGTCCTGGTCCGTAACAATCTTTCCCAACCGTTCGGTATTCGGTCTGGCGTCCGACAGGGTTGTATCCTGTCACCCATACTGTTCAACTACTCCATTGACTGGATCCGCGGCAGGGCCCTACGCCAGAGCGACGGCGTTGAGTTTGCACCCGGACATTGACTGACTGATCTCGACTATGCCGATGATATCGCCTTACTTGCTACAAGTTTTGGTGATCTGCAGTCTATAGTGTCACGGGTGAACGAGGTTGCTAAATCGGTCGGTTTGTCCATAAACGTTGGGAAGACCAAAGTGTTCTCAAGCTGCATCCCTGACCAGGAGAAGGCACCCCTCGGGATTGACGCTGTCAACTTGAAGAAGTAGACAGTTTTAAATACCTTGGGGCGAGGCTGCTGCCTAGTGGACAGAGTAAGGACGACATTGTCTCCCGAATCGATGCTGCCCGCTGGGTTTTTTCAAGCCTTCGGAAATGCCTATGGAACCGACGTGACCTCTCCATCGCCACCAAGATTCTCGTGTACCGTGCATCTGTCCGGTCTGTCTTTCTCTACGGTTGTGAATGCTGGGCTTTGCACGTGGAGGATGAGCGAAAACCGGAGGTATTCGACCACCACTGCCTGAGGACCATCCTTCGAGTGAAGTTAACCGACTTCGTCTCAAATGAGACAGTCCGCGCTCGCTGCGACAACATCGCAAGGATAACTCAGGCCATCCAAGAAAGACGACTGAGGTGGTTCGGGCATGTTCTTTGTCGTCCACCTCAGGAGCTCAGTGTTACTGCCCTCGATCCGGCACCGTTGCCCCATTGGAGGCGTTGAAGAGGGGGTCAGTTCAAAACCTGACTCGACACAGTTCGTCAAGACATGGAGGTGGTTCTTGGACCTTCGGTATTTGGTCTCCGTCGTTGGCGAAGTGGATGGGTTGAGCTGTCCAGATCTGCTGCCGCGGATCGTCAAGCGTGGAGAGGTACAGTTCGGGACATCATCGAGGCCCGCTAGATCAGGCATGATCGCAACCGTATCAAGTACAAGTAAGTAAGACAAAAACTGTAGAGAAAGCACGTATGTGCATAGGTCACTTCACAAACGACTACAGGTCAATTTTTGACCGCTGAGGTGTCACTCGCACGGATCCTTGCTTATGTTTGTGCCTGTTTGCAATTAAAGTACGTCGATTCGCTTTCCTCCTACTATAGGCATTCTGTCTTGTTAACAGTATTTGTTTTATGAGATTTTTATATGGTCTTGCCAGTCCTTTTAGTGCATTGTTCTACAGGGTTCTGAACAAACACTCTTTTAAAATCAATCTACCAGCTAATGTTTGTCGCACCACTGAGCTTTTATTTACCGTTGCCCTCATGTGGGCTTTCAGACCGTCGTTAAAGTTATAGCAAATGACAGCATTGTCTCTTTTCTCTGCGATGGTAAACGTGTTTTTAGTCACTGTTCGTTCCACAGCAAATCGAAATATCTCCGGAAAATACCAAAATTTTCAACGCTTAACGCGCTTTCACTGGTGGCGCCCGAATCCACTTGACTATTGGAGCGTGTATAAAATTCACTTGGAATATCTGGCCAGGCTGTAGGCCAGCGCCTAAAACTTATTGCTTCCGAGGTAGAAGAAAAAGAGGCCGGGGAACAGTTTGCCATCAGTACTCCCATTACTGATTTCAGGTGCCAAGACTGGTCGTTTACACATGCTTGCCTTCTCTTGAACGCTTGCCTCCTGAACGCTGTCTTTGTCCATTTGTCTTTACTCTTCATCCTCCCAAAAGCATTTCCAGCTGCGTGTTCGTTTTATGTGTATGTTTTTCCACATAAAGTCGCTTGCCCCTCTGCTGTACCTTTTCTCTGCTGCTTGCTATTTTCTACTGTTCACTCCATTAGCGATGCCACGACCTAAGTCCCTAAAGACAGACAGGAGGAACTGATGTGGCAGTAATGTCCATCGATCCATCCTAATCGCAGGACAGAAGGCGGACATTATCGGAAGGAATTCGTCTGGACTCTACCTTTAGCTCGCGGAAGTGATAAAAACTACCTTACTGACTCGGGTATTGGAACTTTTGGCCGGCAGCAAACGTCCACATTGTGATAAAGATGACTGCGCGGCGTCAGGTTGTCTCCTCTAGCGCACCGGCACGAGGGCCTAACCACAGGGCAGCGGCGACAAGCAAACTTTCCTGGTGTCGATTCACGGTCGTCATGCCACGGTATCGTCATCCGACTTGACGGCATTTTATAAATCAGTCAGTATGCCCGATCTCTGTCTTTCGTGCCCTGGTAGCATTGTCGCTGCTAGTCCGGAACTACTCATTCACAAACACTGAGAACCTGTTTACTTCGCAGTTAACCCTCGCTGAGGGCCCTTCTGTTATCCGCCATCTGTGGACGCGCTGGATAGCCAGTAGATGGGCCAACGCGCAATGTGTTTTCCCGGTGACTACAGGTGTGATTTACCGTACGACTCACCCTCTCTAGCTCGAATGTTCGGTCAAGCAAACCAGGATGTTGCTGTCTTGAGTGGTCTCGGCTTTAAAAACTTCATCACATGGAGCCACTGTTTGGTCTGGCCTTGGATAGCAAACTTTTAATAAAATCATCTAGGCTTCGTACCGTTTTGTAAGGCTGGGAGCATGGTACTTCCGCCTACTCTCGGCGTACTCCGTGCTTAAACTTTGCACGCAAATTAACCAGAGTTTGAAAACAGCTTTGGCGAGACAGCAGCGCCTGTGGAACACGCAGCATAGGGCACCAGAAGTTCTGCAGAGGGCGGTGGCTTGTCTTCTGTGGCCAATTGCCTTCCAGGAGGCGATGCGCTCCAAAAAACATAAAGGGCGCAAGTGAATGAGATAGTTGCATCAACGCCTCTCTACTCTGCTAGCACATGTTCGCGTCCAAAGGGCTGGATCAAACTGAGATGAACGAGATCATGGCCCAGCCCGAAGGGTCGTTCCTCCTCTATTTTTAGCACAAGTGATTGACAATAATGGAGTTTTCGCAGCACAGATATCGTGGGTATGTTCCTTACGTCGATCATCCCGTGGAGACAGTCATACAAGCGAACTGCTTTTCATTGTTCTCAGGTGATTGGGGTTGACGGAGCCATGATCTAGACTTTAGGACGGCGACAGGTGCTAGCAGGGTATGATCAGAATGAATTAAGATAAGGTACGGAGGGTCTTGGTTTAGAAAATCCAGGTATTCGTATCGTCGACTACCTACCACTCGTCTCATTACTGACATCGTAGTAAAGTAAGGACTCCAATTATGATGTTGACTAAGATTCGTTTTCGAAAAGAGCAGTTGTAACACGCTCTTAAACCACAACGTTTGCCTCTTGATGACCTCTACCTGCCCTCGGCTGGTCCTGTTTCGTACCTGGTGCGTACCTGTGCCAAACTAGGTCTTTGTCTCATCTCTCATTTGGCATCTGGTGACTTTCGTAGCTCAGCCTCCTCACTTTTGACTGGGATGGGGGTAGGACATGTAACCCCCCTTGGATGGTTGTCCAAAATCTGCCTTCCCATCTTATTTAGGCAGGTGTGGCTCAAAACTGCTTGCCTGGCAATCGGTTCCGAAGGGGGCTATACGATGAGCGGATTCCCACCTTCACTGGCGTTCATGACGTTAAAGGTACCCATATCGGGCTCAAAGCTAGGGTCCATGGCTACGTTTAAAGTTAGGATTATTACTAGGAGTTGGGCTATGCTTAGGGCTAGAGCTGTCAGGATTAGGTTATGGCTTGGGTTTGGGGTTGAGACTAGGATTGGGGTTTTGATTTAGGGTTGGAGTTGCATGATTAAGATCAGGGATAAGGTTAGAGTTCCATGATTAGGGTTAGGGTGGGGGGCAGGGTTGGGTTTTAGGGCTAGCCTGAGTTAGGTTTACAGCTGCGTTCGTGTTTGACTTGAATGTTTACTGGTTAGCGGTCGAGGTTGCTCACTAAAGACGTGACCGCGGTTGCCGTTGGAGTTGTGGTTGACTGTAGTTCTTCCAGCGGAGTTACATACCATATACTTACCCCGACTGGCATGTACAGTGCATTTGGGCGTGTTACGAGGTGTAAGAGGTCACGGGTCAAATTCATCCTATACTCAGCCACTTAAAGGCTGTCTGGATATAGCCGTCTCGTCTTCGACAGAAATCCGGCTTATCGTTCTCGATAAAAGATTCAATATCTTTCAAGAACGAAGCTGTGCGGGATCGCATTGCACGTGGCAGGGTGCATGAGCAGTCAGTAGAGAACGGGCCAGTGCTTAGGAAAAGAAGAGGGGAAGTTCACACGACTCAAGAAAAATGAATACGTGTGCTTTCGATAAATTATCGCCGAGCCAGTGCATCTTTATGGCAATGGGGCAAAAGAAAAGCATGCGAGTGATAGGTGAAATCGATTAGAGTTCATCTGTTTATTCAAGCGAAGTGCGAGAACAGGGAAAGGGGAGTAAGAGACAGTGAGTTAGAAGACAGGAGGGCTTGGGGGGATGGTGGGCGCGGAGGAGTGCATGCATTTAACTGACGTTTTCCCACGGTAGGCCTCTGGTTAGTACCAGGTCCTCTGTGCGCACAAGACCGGCTTTTGTGGCCTGACGGCAATCGCCTCTGCTGTTGCTAACAGACGCTGGCCAAATGACTGAAGGTAGTTCGGCGCGACCCTGTGAATCAGACAAAGGGTTTGTCGGGGTTCGCATGATGCTCGGGATCATCAACGTGTGCTAGAATGGCGTTGTTTTGCTTTTGATTTCGCTCTTTCTCGACCATTCTGGAAGGTGTTCCCGTATTCTTTTGGACAGGCGTCTACTCGTGGGTCAATATAACCCGCTCCACAGGGGCAAGTAAAGGTGTAAATGCATCAGGAGATGGTCTGACTTGGCAACCTATTCCCACCTCCACTTCTTCCTAACTCACTGTCTTTTATTCTTCCCTCCGTTCCCGCACATCGCTTGGATGGAAAGACGAACGGTGGTCAATTTCTCCTATCTTTCACGCACTTTTACCTCATTTCCACATAAATGCACCGGCTCGATGACAATGTATCAAAGGCACACGTATGCTCGCTAACTGATTTTCTGAATCCTCCCATGGACATTGTCTCAACTCCAGAAATATGACCAGATAAACCGACAAGTAGCGTCTCATCTGCGTGGCGACCAGGACCACTGATCGAAATTTGAAGCATTCAGTAAGATACCCAGATGCTCCAACAGACAGGCAATAACTTGGCCAGTATGCGTGGGCGCAGTGCGGTAATCACGACGACGGGCCGTCGCGTACGACAACATCCATCGAGTGCACCATAGTTGGTGGGCGCGGGATGGTGATTTGTTCACGAATTAGCGATAATCGTTTTGCATAGCATATGCCACATTCTCCCGTCCCTCAGCCACCTAGACCCGGTAGCAAAAGCTTTAGAGCGACCGGAGGTGGATTCGGACATATTGGTTGGGAAAGCCAAACGGTCCGTCCATGCGTCCCACGCACACGACCTGGTCCCCGCACAGCGGACCGGGTTTTTCCACAAAAACAGGGAGCATTACGAATCCCATCTAAGTAGAAGCTTCATAGGGACCTCACTATGCAAGAGTCATTGCAGACTGACTTCCCATCCAGAGAGGGCCAAATTACCCTGTCAGTAAGCAGCCTTTCCAAGCCATGACTTTTGGCGTGTCCGATTTTTTGTAGTGATAAATGTGCCGAGTACCGTGGGACCGGAGTTCCCTGAATCGACCTCACTCTCTCTTACCTCACCCAGTCCATTCTCCGAGCCGGTCAGTCGTCAGATGCGGGGGCTGGGCGCAAGTGACTGGCGTGGCGCAAACTGCGCGTGCCCTATCCCAGTCCAGTCCCCGTTTTGTCCAGTGTGGCCCTTTGTGGGGGCACGTGTTACTCACAGGGATCTATTTGTATGCATCATTTTAGAATTCTGCGGCTCTGTAGCGGCCGAGGACGTCAAGGGTAGCACACACCAAAGTAAGGAAACACTGAGAAGAGATCCTGGTGGAGGTAAATCTGAACAGAACTGTTAGCATCTTTAGAAACTCATTCACGCGCAGGAGAAGAAAGTACGGCAAGTATGAGGTATGGTATAATAGAACGACATGGATATGGAGAATGTGTAAAACAAACGTTGATGCACACGTGGAATGAGAAACAACGAATAGGTGACCTGTCTGGATGGATAGGTGACCCCGACATACTAGATAAACAGCCGGTGGGGATGCAGCGCTGTAGGCAACTACAGGGAAGGGCCAAGGGGGGAGCCGGCGTTGAGTGGGAAAGAGTCGACAGCGTCGGTGTGTTGCGAGAGGGGGGTGTCGGCGGTGGCGAGAGGAAGGGACACCGGCCGGCTGCACCAGCACGCAGTTACACCACCTCCATCCCAGGTCGACGCCAAAAGTGTTACAACATTCAAACAATCCTGTTCATGCCAAGGGGTGTTACATCGCGTCTCTAAGCATTCCGTACTGCGAACACGAATCATTGTTAGCAGGACGTTCACACTGATTGCCGTTTTTAAAATCACGAGTTTTTGTTGTTCGTAGTACCAGCACAGTAAACCGCGGTCCATGCGTGGAGCTGTATCCTCCCCTCCCCAACTGGCGTTCCTCGTGCGTGCCCTACCCGCATTATTTTGGATTCTCTCTGCACAGGAGTTCTTTGCTTGCCTTAACGTTGGTGCATTCGTTCGGGGTAGGCCTTAGATGGCCCTATACTAGTCACTAGTTAATTCCGTTCTTGGCCAGTCACGAACATAGGAGGAGGAGAGTAAGATGTATGTGCCGCATATTTTCACGAGCATAAAAAGAAAACAAGCGCGCTTTTTTCACTGTTTACTAGCCGCTTTGCACATTAGGTTGCCTATTTTAGAAACACGAATTGGCCACTATACAGTGTTTGCCTACTCTCTCTAGAATCCACTCAGAAGTGTATCTTTACGTACCACGAAGGCACCCTTATGGGTGCTAGATAAAGCAAGTTATTTACTTATTGTAACACATCAACGGTTGTGGCTTGGAAGTTTACTGGCTGGTGTGATGATTCGGTTAGAGCTGCGTTGCAGCGACTCCTTGGTGCGACTTTCACGACACCTCTCACTTCTGCATCTTGGATGGCCTTCAGAGAGGGATTGACACGTCACTACGTCTTGCACTTTTACTCACTGCGGCTGTGATCATGCCAGACGTAGTCGACTTTGATGATATACCCCCATACATGACGATCGGCGGTAGCGGATTTGGCGGACTCGACCCATGCTTTTCTCCAGCCACGGGGACCGAATACTGAAGGTTCAAGAACCACTTTCATGTCTTGATGAACTATGTTGAGCCAGGTTTTAAGTCGGTCCCCTCTTCAACGCCGTATCAGGTATAGCAACACTGAACTCGTCTGGCGGACGACGAAGAACGTGCCCAAATCGCATCGGCCGTCCTTTTTGGGTGTCCTGACATATCCTCGCAGTGTGGTCGCAGCGAATGCAGACCGTCTCATTCGAGACAAGCTCGATGCACTTCCCTCGAGGAATGCCTCTAACTCAGAGATGATCACATGTCTCCAGTTTTCTCCCATCTTCCACACAAACAGCCCACTATTCACAACCGTAGAGGATGGGACAGATTGCTATGGACTAGAACTCACACGGTGGTTAAGCGACAATAGACCTCGATCATGGCAATGATTTTTGCCGACACACCATCTACTTCCATTATCCGCCACAGGGATTCGCGATGAACGCAGTCGAACGCGTCGGCGATGTCAACAAAGCAGGTGGCCGTCGGTTGCTGTTGGCCATGGCGGAATTCCATAACGCGCCTTAACGTGAATATTTGATCCATGCTTCCACGCCCAGCTTGAGTTCCGGATTAGTTGGGCCTCGTCATAGAGTCACGTACAACCTGAAGTCGCCTTAGAAGGACAATAACAAGGACATTTGCAACAGTTTCGCGAAGCTTATGCAGCGGTAGTTCTCGCACTTCGTCTTATCTCCCTTCTTGAAACCAGCACAAGGATGCCCGATCCCCAGTCGTCAGGAACGACCTCATCTTCGCACGCTTGCTCAGTTGCCTCATGGAGCCAGGGCGCCAGAGTGTCGACACAAGACTTATATATTTCAGCGGGAATATCATCCTCTTCGGATGTCGTCGTTGTGCAGCCTCTGCATTGCGTCGTCGATTTTTCCCTCAGAAGGGGAGTCTTATAACATTAAATAGGCAGGGGAGAGATAGAACTCCGCTGCAGAGGAGAGTGAGGAGTGAGTGGGTTCATTATCTGATTTGAGAAAGTGCCCGAAGTGCTCATGCCAGCGCTCGATCTTGGCCGGATTATTGGCAATAAAGCCACCATTGAAATGGCGAACAGATTCACTCAATGCAGAGGGCTTACTACTGGCTTGACGGATAATTTGGTAGTCTCTACCTTAGCATATGTTTTCAGAACTGTTCTGAACCGTCGTACTCGGAGTAACTGCGCTCTTGTCCGTAGAAAGGTATCTTGGACAAAGAATTGGAAGTTGGCACGTAACTCCTTGAGGGCACACCGTTCACGGCGTTCTCAAGAAAGCGCATGCGCCGAAAGAAGGGTCATTTTGCACTCAGCAAGTTCCGGCCTCATCCGACCAATGACCGCAGGTGTAGCCGAGTCATCTTCCAAGCCGCCATCTCTTTACAGAATAAAAGCGAGACAAAATATGACAGCGTACTTGGAACAGTCCCTCCCTTCAGCGGATATGCTGGCGTCTTTCGTCCTCACCGCTGCTGTGTGCTCGGCCATTCGCGTTCGCAGTAGTCTTCCGTTTTCCCCGACACAGCTGCTTTGTCCACAGCTGCACCAGACACGGTAAACGACTCCAGATGTTTCCTGCCGTGGCAATGGGTCTTTCGGCCTCATGATCTGGCGCCTTATGGTTGCTTCCGAGTCATGGTTTTCCGGTCGTCAGTCAATCAACAAGCGCAATGGCCTACCCGCTCTATATTCGGCGCTGAGACTTTGTCCCGTCAAAGTAGTTGGTCGCGAGGACAGCGTGCAGATGACCACAGTTCCTGGTGTCAGTATCGATGAGCTAAATTGCCCAAGAGCCCACACGGATGACGAAATCCGAGCGTCCGCAACTCGACTGCGTGCGATGAGCGTGGGAATCGATAATCTTGACCGGCACACAAGCGCATAGCAACTAAACGGCAACTGCATGCTTCAACACCTGGCCAGTCGAACCGTAACGCACTTGGGAGCTGCCAACTGCGATAGGCATGTAGCGACCTAGCAACAGCATCCTATAAATACTGCAACACCTGGGCAATTTACCACCCCTATGTGACTGTCTCTGATGATGGATTCTAGTGAGAATCCGAAACGTCGGGCTCTTTTTCCGGCGATCGTGTCTCCGTCATGGCAACTACTACCTGGAAGTCGCCTCTTCGCTTCTATTAGCATGTTTAGTGACTGTCAGATCGTGAGTAGCAGTTTCCGAGGGATTGGAGAGCAGAGGCGCCAAGTCATTTACAGTTGGAGGGGTTATTTTGCGCACACTGCGAATTGTTTTAAAGCAGCAGCTTTTTGTGTTCGGCGTACTCTTCGACTGAAGAGTGAACTAGTGCCCGTTGGGAATTGTTGGAATAATGGAAATATCGCCGTTCTTCCTGTTGAACTATATTCCAATGCTTACTTTGATAGTGTTACGCAAAAGACTCGGGATGACAAATGATTTCAAAGGTGTAGCCACATATTACGAGTGGCTGTACTGAGTTTCTGACGGCCCCTACCGTTTTTTCATCACCTCTGACCTGTAAAGGAGTTTTACGACCATTGTTAGCGAAACTGGTCACTTGGCTATCCACAACTAATCACACCTGCTTTTTGTTTCCTCTCTTCCTCTAGGGGATGACGGGTGGCATAATTCCGGGTCGCATCCGTATTCACCAACAGGCCTATATGGAGGCAAGTAAGTTTCGCCAAGCACTTCCAAGTAGTCCCCTCCAGAAACCTACGTTGTGAAGACGCTGGATAGGTATGTCAGTTTAGGAGAACTCCACAGGGCATCCCTTCTCGGTGATCCTAGTCTGCGTGAAGTGGTTGATAAGCTCACAGAAAGTTCTCGAAACTGGTAATTTTAAGGTTGATGCTTCTTTTCTAGCAATGCAGGTCCTTCATCATCGACAGAATGGTCCGCCGTATCCGTTGCACTCGGAGCACATTTCTCATCAGTTCCCATGCGGTAGGCAAATTTTGAAGCATTAACAATGTTCTAGGTGTTTCGAACTATGTGCCAGATCCTCAACTCGGCCATTCCTAAGTGTTGCTACCTGGAGCAGTCGAATTTGAAACTTTTCAAAAAATATATCCTTTTATTAGCCTTATTTTGGTTGTTGAATGTGCTGGATCTTTCATTGGTACTCACTACCCCTCAGTCAGTTATTCCTTAACGTTTATAACACACCTAAAATTCTTCGTGAACATGTCTGCAAATGCATCTCTGTCAATCGATATGGTCTGTCGGGCTTTTCAGGTGAGCGACTCTGCTTTCTTCGGCAATTTCCATGTATAAGAAGCAAAATAACATTACCACCAAAACCGAAGGCGACTGGAATGTCTTATTAGCCGTCGTCAGCCAGCCACACCCATCCCCAGGTTTTTGCAGTACCTGAGGCTCGAAAACGAGACCTGTTGGTTGGAAGTCCAACGTTCTAACTATTGAGCTACGGACTCGCCCTATCGATGGTGATCGGGTGTGTCAACAATATTAGAGGGGTTGGGTGTGGCGGGCCGATTACGGCTAATAAGTCGGAAATAGCCATTCCAGTGCCCCTTTTCTCTATCGGTAATGCTTTTTTGCCGCTAATACGTATCGCTCAGCGGCTGCTGACGCGACTCGAAACTGAGTTCTGAGACTGTGTCGCGTAACGCGACCTCTGTGATTGCCCTTCCACCGTTGCATATACCCGCTCGCAACCGATGGAACAACTAACCGGTGGTTCAGTGGTTAGGGTTTTGAACTTCTAACCAACAGGTCGCCGGATTAATCCCCAGGGACTGCACACCTCGTGATTGGGTATAAACGGCTGCCGTCGGCCAATAAGCCAGAAATGGCCATTCCAATGTCCCTTGTCTTTGTCGGTAAAGCTATTCTGCCTACATTACGCGTCGCTATGCGACTAACACCACACAGCTTGAAAGTTTTCGAAGCAACCATCCGGGAGTTCATAAACGAAACCGTGTGAAGATACTCTTCAAACGGATCCAGGCTCATTGCAGCAAACCGGAGGAAGGAGCACGTGAGACCCGTTATCTCCACGACCAGCTTGTGTAAAATGTCTATCCGAAGGTATTTATTAGTCTCTGCCTATGCGGTCGCCCCCAGATGACCCAAACATCAACACCACCAGTGATAGGCCATTGTCTGTCATACCTCAAGGACGTTTCAGAAGCAACCGAGCACACCGCTGCGGAGCTAGGTGTTGGAATTGCACTCTGCCTCAAAGCCATCATACTAAGTAGGGTCATAAAAACCAAAGACCAGTTAAAACCTGAGGAGAAATCTGGAGTAGTAAATCGCATCCCGTGCCAAAACTGCTTTTGCAACTACACAGGCCAGATTGGACGCATGCTTGGATTGTGCACACACGAACATAGGTCGGGTGTGTGACGAGGCGACGCATCATCACAAGTGGCTGTCCACACCTTCGAAATGGGCCATGAGTTGAACTTCGCGACCAATAAAATAATTGCTTATGCCGGAAATAAAACGGCCTGAGAATAGATTAAAGCCTGGACCTCAGACGAAAACTCACTTAATCGATTTATCGATCTGGTGCCGGCGTATAGAGCCCTGCGCAGTCGCCTCCAGTCTTGCACCGTCGATCGATGATTGGCTTACGCTCCCTATAACTGTCACTTGTGCTGTTGCTGCTACTATCTCTGACGATGGGCCTCTGCACGATTTCGAAGCTCAGAATAATAAACAAAATGTTCCAGTGCTCGACCACCCTTCTTCACTTAATAATCAAGATAATAACATGCATTTGCGTACATAGAGGATGTCACCCTTACTGGCGGGCTATCGCATCTAAGTCTATTCATATGGTCAAGACTGTGGAGGAAGGTGGTTGTCACGGTTGAAAATATTTTCCCGTCCCTTGTCTGCCGCCGGTGTCCACTAACCTCCCGCGTTGTTCATCTTTGCCGTCCAAAGTCCCGCTCACCTTGACCCTGTCCCCCCGCGTGCCCGTTACTATCTCTGTGGTCATTAGTTGCTAAGTCAGCTCCGGTGTCTTCGCTCATGTCTGGCCGGCGATCGCACGTGTCGACGTTGACACATCATCTGTTTTCATGTCCGCCTGCGTTCAAGCCCGATAGCTCGAGTTTGCGCTTTTCGGTTTTTTTTCTCCAACTGCATTCTTGTGGGGTATACGTTCACGCCCACTTCTACCCCTGCTGGTCCTTGAACTATCGCTGGTGCATCCGGTCATTTTTCCGCTACACTGATCTGCTCTCGCAGGAGGGCCCACCCAACTGTTGATGGCGGTCACTTCGGTGTACTAAGCCTTGAGTTTGTCCTCTGATTATTTGATCGTTCCCTCAGCCCAGAATTTAAGGATCCCAGAAAACGAATTTGCCTTCAGTATTTTTGCTAATCCGGAATATGTTCTGTTAGAATAACCAACCTAAACGCTTCAGTCGTTTTATAAGAGAGAAAAATAATTCGCTTTTGGCAATTTTGAAAACTCAAATAGGCCATATCGCGTGTCAGAATCCGACATTTTTTCACAAATCTATCCTTGAATCTGATAGATAGAAGACTAGGTAAACAATGTCTGTTTGTGCAGAGCGTCTTCCAATGCTTGAAAACTAACCTTTCAGGAGGTACCGGGAACACAGCATATCAGCCTAGACTCGGAAACCCTGAAATCTGTCCGTTCTCATTTGCCTATTGTTATGTTTCCTTCTCAACTCATTCTGATTTGACCGGCTGCAAAGTTTTTGCTCGCACGGCCGCGTCTTCTTTTTCTGTTCTCTTCCTTTCAGCTTCCCTCCAACATGCCTCCTTCGCGCTACCTAACTGCCTATCTGCGCACGCTTGTCAACGTCATTTTCACGTATCTGATACCGCGTTCATTGAAGGTATGATTGATGCGGCCTGGCCTCCGTGTATGTCACTTTGGCTATCTTCCTCCTTTACTGACCGTGGTTCTCGGCTCATTTCATTATCGGTCCGTTTGTTTACATCTTTTTACAGAAATGTTACAAGTGTTGCGTGTCACAAGGGGCAATGCATGGAGTCGTGTATATGCATCATCAAAGCTGGCGTACCATAGTAGATAAACACCGAAAGGGTGAGTCTTTATTGCCAAGGGTATTTGAAAAATCGCGTTTTTGCTGTCCGTTCGGTTAATTCACTGTGTTCTCAGCGTGCTTTGAAGTGTAACCTTGCCTCTTTTACTACTAAGCTGTAGTTTGTCAGTTGCGGGGAAAAGGGAATAGAGTTGCCTCGGGGACGGCGGTGGCACACGCATAATCCCATTTACAGTGAGGGAGACGTGAACAACATGGAAGCCGTTCTCCATTCATACATTCATCGTTCTCCAGTGGCAAAGCTGTGGACAAACAGCCTGGAGGTGGACTTGGAAACAATAATCGCTTTTAATCAAAGTCTTCATCTACGCATGCCACATACTGTCTAGTCTTATCCAAAATGAGCGAATCTCGTAGATGACAGTTGTCAATGAGGCCGCAGTAAGAATTACCTGTAGCAACATTACTTTGAGGTCGCAGGATGACCGAGTTGTGATGCCAATCGACAGTTTTTTCGGATGTGATTTTAGCCCGTCGGGCCACTTTGCAAGCACTCCAGATCTATAAGGGGGGGGGGGGAAGAGAGACGTTCACCGGGAGAGATTTATTAGTGCTCTGACGTCTCGAGTAGTTACTTCGGCTACCCATATTCAGAGACTAGGAAGCCATGCGCAAAGTCCTCCTTACCTGGCGCACTGTTCGATGCGCGGCCCGCCAATGCGGCCTGTGTGGCTGCATCCTACCCGCATGTCATCGTGACCTGCATCGCCCCCGCCCTCGTCGGTTGCGGAGATAGCCGACAGCCCCAGTTGTCCCGCACCATGACTGTCCCTCGCCAAGAAGTTCCGTAAAAACAGATATCGGGGGGGGGGGGGGCAAATTAATATGGTGGTTGACGGAGCAGTTGGTGGACATCCAGGCTTCTTACACTTTCCTCGCTGTATGATCATCGCCTCGGCCCATGATCTCAACGGCCTCAAAGTTGAAGATGTGTCCCACTTTGGTGTGTACGTACGCTATGCCGACGGGTGGAACCTCATTACAGCACGCCAGCGGCTAAACTGGACGGGATGGAGCTCCTCCAAGAACTCTTCAGGGCTAACGGATATCCGCGATCATTCGTTGAACGGAGCCGAATGCAACAAAGGAAACGGAATGAAGAGCATGGTCAGCCAAAATCGTGGCGGAGCATTCCGTGCATAAAAGTGGTCTCTGAAGCCGTGGCTAGATCTCTTGCTCCACTCGGAATAGGAGTTGCTCACAGGTCTGCTCCAAGAGTCCGCCAGCAAGTGGTGCGACCAGAAGACCCTACTACTAAATAGGAGATGTGCAACTGCGTTGAGAAACCCAGCCGCCGGCTGAAAACGTAAACGCACGGGCACAAGTTGACCGTGAAAAGCTTGGACTCAAAGTTGGAGGTAGCAACCTATGCCTCGCAAATGACACACATCAATCTTGAGGCCGTGGAGATCGTGGGCCGAAACGATGATCATACATCAGGGAACGTGTAAGAAGCCTGGATGTCCACCAACTGCTCCGTCAACCACCATATTAATTTGCCCCCCCCCCCGATATCTGTTTTTACGGAACTTCTTGGCGAGGGACAGTCATGGTGCGGGACAACTGGGGCTGTCGGCTATCTCCGCAACCGACGAGGGCGGGGGCGATGCAGGTCACGATGACATGCGGGTAGGATGCAGCCACACAGGCCGCATTGGCGGGCCGCGCATCGAACAGTGCGCCAGGTAAGGAGGACTTTGCGCATGGCTTCCTAGTCTCTGAATATGGGTAGCCGAAGTAACTACTCGAGACGTCAGACCTGTAATAAACCTCTTTTGGTGAACGCCTCCTCGTCTTTTGATATACCACCCGCACATCGTATCTTCACTACTCCAAATCTATTATAGTAATGAAATCTATTGCAACAGCGACTTTACTCTCGCCCCTTAGTGGCACGGTGGGCAGCATAGAGGTGCTCGGGGTGCAAATTACGTGACCTATATCCCCTGCTTAAAGCGTACTACTCAGTTGTCTGGTCTGCAACGGTGCACATGATGTTTCGCCTTCTAATGCTGTCAAGACTCGCCTGCCTTCCTTTCTCTTTCGGATGGATCCCTAGGGCTCATATAGACTTAGTGTCTTAAAATATACAGTGAATACCGCCACAAATCTTCGTGGGTGCATTATTTGTCTGATCTGGACATTGGTGCTTAATTCGGATGGGCTAATTTTTACGCAGAAAAGTTTTGGTTAGAACATCTTTAATTCTGTACGTGCCTTGTCCGGAAAATTTCACCTTATTCTGATTCCTGCCGCCATCGCAAGTTTTTGGGCCTCAGGTAAACCTCTTCAATACGCTTTATGTCAAAACCATTGTTGGTACAGAGTTCGACACTTTTTAGGCTTAAAAAACAAGAGTTTTGCTTAGACTGCGCGGAAGAAATGTGGTTTATCCCTGAAATTCTCTTAGAGAACAAGATACCCATTTTCAGGGAACTTAATTCGATTACGAAAGAGGGTTGTTCGTTAGTTTATATAGTACTTTATATTTGCTTATTCCTGGGATAAATGCTGAATAACTTGCACATCCAAATCTTGCGGTTCCATACACCTTGTTCCTTAGATCGCAACCTGACATGCATGTGGAAAACGCTGAAAAGTACGATATGCTAGTCTTGCTTGATTACCACTCGAAAGGCACCCACTACCATTCAACTGGTAAGATATACACCACATTGATGAATAAGATCTCGAGCTGGCGGTATGCCATTTAAGTACAAAAGCATGTGAGCGCCTAGATGATACGAAGGAAAGGATCCCGTAGGCTGTTCATTAAAATTACCTGGAATACGTGACTACCCTCTTAAAGCGTCTTCGAGAATTTATATGTTTAGAGCCCTCGAGACTATACTGAAACAAACAGCAAATTTGAATCGGCTGTCATTACGCATCACCCACAGATATGCTTGAAACCAGCAGCTTCCGTGGTCCTCTCTCGGAGCAGGAGTTTGTCGACCTCACTGACTGGGGTAGAGTGGTGGCACCCCGCGACGTATCAGTTGACTTATCAGCACTCCCCCAGCGCGTGGGGGCGTGCCATGCCCAACTTATCTGCAAACGGAGCGGTTGCTACCGTCTCTTGTCTTCCCCCAAGTCCCTTGTCTGTCCTCCCTCTGTCTATCCGGTCCTCCCATCTGCCGTTCATCTGAGCTACTTGAGCGTTGCACAGAGATTACGCTGTCCGGGCGGTCTCACCGACTTCATGCGCCACTTGCACACCTTTGTGAGTTACTGCTAAATTATGCCTTTGTAATGCCCTAGGCCTGTTTGTCAAGTTGATGGGCACAACGTGACTTTACTGCTAGTTCCCTTTCATCGTCAAGCAATAGTCTTGCTTGTGTGTTGGCTCGCGCCGACAAGTCCACAGTACTTCGAATGTGGGCTTCGGCTTGCGATGCTACAAACAGACTCGCTTATCATGTGCGATGCTCCTTGAAATAAGTCTCACCTCTACCTAAGATATGGAAGTCTCCAGCTGGCCTTAATTAACAGTGGTTTCGTTTGTCCCGCAGTATGCACAGTTGTGTGCATAATATTGTTCTCTCAGACTACAGGTCGTGATTACAGAAAGAGCGCTTGGTTGGTAGGCCTGTTTGGCGCCGAGGTCTGTTCTGAACTCAAGCCTGCCCACTTGCAATCCTAGTTTACAGCTTCAAAATAGATCCGAGCTGTCTTTCCGCTTTATTAAACTGAAAGCAAGGCCCCGGATTTCGAAGAAATACTCCTTAACCTCTGCATGTGGACATAATTTCCGTCAGTGGTGCACACCGTGATAGTGTCGCTTGAATGCTTCCATAGGAGTGGGGCTCATCGATCAATCCTAGATTCGAGACAGAATGGGGACGCGCCGCTTTGTTTTGGATCTGCAGTCTACAGCGCTTGCAGGCAGTCGCATAGCGTCACTCTAACGTGACTTTGGACACCCTTCATCCCACTCAACGAGGTGTAGGCCCGCGGCTCGAATGGCGACCAAAAGAGCCAGGACTGAGACTTCTGGTCCTCCAGACCTTGGATAGTCTGACTACGGCAAATATGCAATATGCGGTCATTCCAGCTTGTCTGGCCTTTGCGGTAACGCTATTCGACTACTCCTACGTCCGTTGAAATAGTCCCCTCTGAGTCGCAATCCGGCCGAAGTGGATAACACTTACTCTAGCGGCTCCTCTATCCTCATTTAGTCATGTACTTTGTAGGCTGGGCCTTATGTCGCAATCACAAGCTGCTAGCTACCAATGGTAGTTTTGGTAGACTCTAACTTTTACGTGATTCAACTAAAATTTTCCGGCGCCCCTGAAGACTTTTGGACACTTGCCCTCCACGGGTCTGTACAATGACAAAATTTAGAGGGAGCTGTTGGGGGCAGGCATTTTATTGTGAAAAGATAAACTTGGCATAGAAGGCGATGCTATTAGCGGAAGAAACTGCGTCGATCATTTTGTCTATTGGATAGCACTTTAAACAAATTGCCGACGTCCCAGATGCTCCTCTCTCAACTATCTTTGTTCACTGCAATTATAATGAGAAAAGTTACTGCGGCATGTGCAGCATTCGACTTCCTAAAGCCACACTGCACTTCCAAACAACAGGCATTTTTTGATGTTGTAATTGAACATCGACGCATTCGTCGCGTGTTTTAACTCAGTTGTGAAGCCTATATACGTAAAACGGTCCGCCATCCCATTGCTCTTTTGCATGATCATGTTCCAGATAAGACGTTCTGTCCGGAAAATTTTATTTTACGCGTGCTAAACAGAACTCGAAAAACGCAGTTCTGATCAGGAAAGGTATCGAGAATGACCGCTAACCCGATGATGATCTGATTTTTCATTGGCCTCACTCTCCTGGTTTCTTACTGTTTTTTTAGTCGTCACTTTGTCCCTTCCTACAAGTTCTAGGTTTGCTTATGTTTTCTGCCTTGACCTCCAAGGCATTTTGAGTTACCTTCGACGTCTCAATGACTGACTTTGTGTTCTGTATTCAGTTTTCACAAAACCAAAAAGCCTGATGGGAATTCTCGTTTTCAAAATTTAGCTTCCTTCCGCGTTCCAACCATCACTCCTGAGCGTTCCGGCATGCCTGTCAAGTTTATGTGAATTCCGCGACTATTCCAGGAAACTGGGGTTCACAAAGTAAGCTCTGACAGATAATGCAGTTTACTGTCTTTCATTCTCCTGCCAGCAACATTCTCTACCAAATCGCTTCTTTCTTAGCTTCATCGGGTTTAGAATCCATGTCATTTAACATCCAAGGACGCTTTGTTATGCAGCTTTTCCGGCCTTTTTGGGAGGACTTTGAGCATCTTAACTTCTGGAGGCCAGGCTTTCAGACCTCTGGCTCCGTGCTGGAACTTCAATGAATGCGTAAACGAGAAAACCGTGAATAACGGGGAAATATCGCTTTATTGTTAAATGTGATTGCAGTTTCGACCTGTGTTCGATTTATCACACAATACCATGGTTTAGGCCAAGTGATGGCGACTACTGTATGTCCGCGCCAATGAATGCGGGTCAGCATGGAAGAGAAGCAAGTGTAAATCACGGTCTCGGCAGTACTAAGTAACAGGTTAAATTTCGCAGGCTGAGGTGAAGAAACATTCGAAAATGGCTGCCGGTAAAGATCGCCTATGTGCTTCCCACCCTGACAGGACATGAGAAAAGCGGCCCCCGCACTATTGATGCCTTTACGTTAAGTTCCGAAGGAATTAGGGTTAAGTTTTAGGTCACTACTAGGGCTATGACATGGGGAAAGGTAACTCCCCCCCGCTGGAATTCAGCGCATAACCACCTGTATCACGGGCGAAGGGTATTCCTAGTCCCGTGTCATGTCGGAGTGATAGGAACCCATAAGTGATCCTCACTTAGTTGTTGATCATGGTTCAAACAACCGCCAGGTATTTGGTATTTAGAGTTGCAAAAGTTTATCTAGAAGGATCTAGAGGGCTAGTTGGTGACGTACGTTTGCTTTCGATAGATTCTCATCAAGCCAGTGCTTTTATATGGTAACGGGATGAATTAAAATATGTGGGTAATAAGTGGACTCAACTAACGTCCATTTTTCCACACAAGTGGGATGAGGAGAATATGCGGGGATAATAAGAGGCAGCAAGTATGAATCCAGTCAGGTAATGATGATTAATGTGGAGGGGGTGTTAGGAAGAGCCGTGTCAGAGGATTGGTTGCGAATTACACTCGGAATCTTGTTACTGTTAGAACTCCAAGGCCCCTAACCACTGAGCAATGGGCTCGTTGTCACGTTGGTTGCTATCGGGTATGTACAATGGTAGAAGGGCGTTCACCGATCGTGTTACGGAACTCACTCGTCCCGTTTTGTCTTGGGCCTCTCTCTTGAGCCCAACCAGAAGCCGCACAGCGGCGTATAGTATAGGAAACTGATTTTGTGGCGGTCTTTCTCACGACGATCCCGCACATACAAGGCATAACCATCCCGGTGGCGGCAGCAGGAGTTATTGGTAATTACCGTAGACGAACTGGCTTCTGCGGGTGGAATTTTTACTAAGCATGCCTATTTCCACGGCAAGGGCAACGAATCCGCTCAGCGGTAGCTCCTACGGAAGATGGACTAAGTTACTTGTCCACTGCCCGTGCCAATTTGCTGCACTCTGGTTGTGTAAGCGGGGCCTCTTTTCTTAAAATAGATCTTAGATCTTCCATTTCAGTAGTTATTGCATGTTCTAACACCTTAACTGCTTTGTTTTTGCCTAATGCGAGTTTCATTTCGCGTGGTGTCCTGACAGTTTCTGGGTAGCAAAATTGGATATAGAAGGCTTTTTCGACAGCATTGACCACGCCCAACTTCGTCAGGTCTTCAATCGCGTACTTACCCTGGCAAGTCTGATACTTATTTTGAACTTACGGCAAAATTTTATGTAGCTTTGTTGCGGCTGGGCTTGCCGAACGTTCTGCGGCATAGTCATTTTTCGATAAATTTCCAACTGTCTTAAATACTTTTTTTCTCCTTAGGCCAACACATTCACTGTATTCCCATTCAACACGGATTTCCTCACTGTAGAACTGGATAATTTTTTAAACAAATATATTATCCAGGTGCGTGCTTTCTGTATAATTGGTTATTTGACGCGAATTCGCTCTGAAGATTTTGTAGATGAATATTCGACTTCTGCTGTATTCAAGTCCTGGATTGTATTACCACACTAGTAACCGGTGAAATATCGTTTTTCGCAATCTATCAGACAGAGGAGAGAGTTTACTTATAATTGAGCCTTTCATGTAGCGACTTCGGTTACTCATCTTCGTGCGGATAGTGAAAGGATCAGTCGCCCAGCAGAACGACATTAACTCCCTCTGGAGACGCATCAGACCAGCGAGCATCTACAAGCATCCGTTAGGAGGGGAATATCCCGAGGGAATAGGAATGAGGAAACCAATTGACCCACAATGTCATGGCGAAGCATTCAATACGTAAAGGGTGCCTTCGCGACCGTAGACAGATTTTGCTCACAAGTCATTCACTCAAAGGCCAAACTCAACAGCCCGCCGGCAGGTAATGAATCCGGAAGACCTCATTCCCAACCAGAGGTCAGCCGTTGGCTACCGACTTTAATACAGTTAGGGAAACATACTGAGAGCTGTTGATTTAGATGCAGGGACATCAACTAGCGGTGGGGATGTTAGTCTTCAAGTCGCACATTATGGTCCATGCTGCGCATACAGGGCACATTGTCAATCCTGATGATGTTTTGGTGGTGGACCAAGGTGGCAAGTCATCACAACGACTGCGAGACGCGTAGCTCTAAATCGACCACTTATTCAACCGCCACATTTACATGCCTACGGACTATTTGGCTTTGCGTTGCCGCTTGGTAATATGCAGTCAGTAAGTCGGACTGTTGAAACCGCCAATTGTCGTCACAACCAATCAGGAACTGAAACCAGCTTCCCACTCGGAGTTAACATTGACTATCTTCGCGTCAGGCGCGATGCCTTCAGGACCTTTACGCCTTATATAAAAGTCTGTACCTTTGTTGGTCCCCCTCAGTAAATGCCTGCCCAATAACTATGTCGTTAACTGTACCCACCTGGAGTACGGCATCGTCGGAATGGGGTTCGATACGGGAGTAGATTTTGCCACCAAGTCCATGCGTCTAGCCAGCTATGGAAGCTTTGGGTGGCTTTAACGGCCACTTAAGTAACCGATCAGGAAATGGACAACAGCACACTGACGACAAAAGCCGAACAATGATGACAAAACCAACCACTGATGACAGGCTCCAATCGCTAGTGTGATAGTAGGAGATCTTTCGGTCGGGGCCGGGGAACGCACAGGTGATGAGGTGATGCAAAAGAAAAGCTATTGGGAATGCGCGGCTGTGCTTTGAGCGGTTGAGAAATAGTTGCCCCGACCCCAACAGTATTGTATCCAACAGGTGGAGCTACACAATCACATCCTACCGATCCCTGGGGCGTGGTCCGAGTCTTTTAAATCAATCCCCTTTCACTACTTGACGAGGTTGGCAGATCATGCACTCCAACCTACGCCAGTGAGTGCTCGTGAGATTGCACAAAACAGGGGACAGTCTGGAAGGGCATTAAGTAGTTTTCCCAAAAACGCTGCACCCCAAGATTGCCGTCCGCCAAATACTGAAAAAATACCGTTTTCCCGCATTAAACAGTTTAGCCGTCGCCAATGTTCATGTCCACCATGTGCCCCACAGCATGCAAGTCACCGTCCCTGTGCCCAACTAATAGTAATAGTAGGCTTGCGCTGCATCTACCGTCCTCTCTCCTGTCACCCTCCTGGGTCAACTATCAGAAAGACCGGAGGCGAGATCGGACTCAGGTGACTAGTGTGGCATGAGCCTGCATCCAGGCGGACCACCACAACCCCTGACCAGCGCACAAATGACCAGAATTTCACCCAACAAGAAGGGTTGAGGGGCGGCTTGGATCCAAACCGAATGGGAGTGCCATGAAGGCCACACCAAGGAGCCATTACAGCCTGACTCCGTCCTGAACGGAGGTCCGAGTTACCCCGTCAGTTGGCAGCCTTCTAAGCCACGGCTTTTAGAGCTCACCGTGATAGATTCGATCGCGTCGGACTTTTTATTGGAGGAATATGAGCTGACTGTCCCTCTTCCACGCACTTGTCCACCGCCCGAATCGGTCAGTTTTCTGATGCGGTATTAGGCTCAGTGGCTGACAGAGCTAGAGGCTCAACTGCGCATGCCGTGTACACGGCCTGTCTCCCTCCCCTCACTCAACATACCAGGATTTAAGAAGGAGACACGATCGCCGGGACAAGAGCTTTATTAGCCTGGCGTTTCAGATTCCTGCCCGAATCCATCATCAGAGACAAAAGCAGATACGGCGGTTCATGCACAAGGGACTGCAGTATTTATAGTATGCAGTCGCCATGCCATCGCATACCTATGAATATTCACTTTGCAGGACCGGTTAGAGTCGCTGGTCTTCCAGAACTGCCATGTGGATGACACCTTCGTCGTCATCGACCGGGATCAACTGCGGACATTCAAGGAACATCTGAATGCGGTCTTCCCGGACATACAAGTTACGATGGAGGAGAATGAGAACAACCAGCTGGTCTTCCTGGATGTTCTCGTATGCCGGAAAGATTGTGGTGGACTAAAGACCAAAGTGTTCAGGAAAGCGACAAATACGATGCAGGTACTGAACTTCAACAACAACCACCCGACCAGCCACGAACGCAGTTATGTAAGGACGCTCTATCGGCGTGTCGAAACGGACTGCAGTGAGTCGGCGAAACTCGGCCCTGACCAGGTGCATAGGTCTGACGACAGATGCTGCCGCCTGTCGTCCCACTTTTCGACGATACCCCGCTCCAGTTAACCTCATCTATGATCCTGTTTTGTGAACAGGCGTTTATTGAGGGCATTAAAGTGCACCTGCTCACACGAGGGTTTACAGCGTGCTCTCAGCTAACGTGTTGAAGTCTTGCAGGACGCATGGCACCTGCAGGCTCTTTGAAATATTCGACTTCTCCATGCTCTACAAAATAGATTTTGTGGGTGGATCTTCCCGTGCGTCTGAGCAACTGGCTACTGTTTGTCTTGTTAGTGTCCGACCACTATTCCTTTCAGAGGCTTTCGGCACATTAGCACTTTTATCTGCGTCATTTTTGTTGAGTCCTTTGCATCTTTTTCTTCATCATTACCAGTTGGGCGGACAACTGTTCTGTCAAACCCGAGGCATTCCCCAGGGATCCTGCATATCCGCGGATCTGGCCAATCTATTTTTGGCCAACACCGACCGTACCTTCTTGGGTCAGTACTGTTGGGCCCTCGATCGCACTAGGAAGGTCCTGTGCAAGTCCGACACCCGCCGGTCTTCGCCGCCAGTGGCTGTTCTGCGCTATCTGGATGACTACCTCTGCCTAGCATCATCGTCGGAACATCTCACTTGTGTAGTTGATGCCGTTAAGCACGGTGATTTACCAGGCTCTTCGCCATCCGTCTTCTCTAGGCTATCTTAAATAATATCTTTCTTGACCTCCATCCTATTTTATATTCTTCATCCATTAATTTAGGAGTTGCTGCCGTTGGACTTCGTTTGAACTCTAACAAAGAGAAGACCAATGTTGGCAGTCTGGGTAGGTTTTTGAAGACCCCCTCCCCACTTAAACTGCACACCTTAGTTATAAAGGGTTGACTGAAACACCTAAAATATTCGTTGTACACTTTAGGTCAACCAGTGATGTGGTTGGGAGTTGAGGTTAGACGTGACCTCAGTCTCCTGCTCCCAAGTATTTCTCCCTTTCCACGTGAGTATGTTTTGTAACACGTACAAACTTTTGTGGCGAATTACCTGCCGCTCGGTGTTGATGTAGTGTCATTCAGCCCAGCAAGCTTTTATCATTTGTGCGCACATACTATCATTATATCCTGTCTTCTACTTCTTGCCCCGTTCTGAAAATTCCATTCTTAGAAGGTTCATTGTAGGTCGTCTAAACTTACCCCGCATTATCAAGTTGATATCCACCTGTTTCGACACGCGTTAAGCAACAATTGCCACTCATGGAGTACCTTTGCTTGATATCAGTCCTCAGCAAGTTGGAAATGACAAGGTAGATGTAGCGTATCTCACATTCGTTTGATTTTCTCAAACTATGTTCGTTTGGGACCTATTTGACTAAACGGGTGTTCTGATTCGTCACCAGAAACAGCAGTTTTGCTAGTTTTTTCCTTCAATAATGTCCAGATAAAATCCTCCTAGTTGCTAGTGTCTTAGTGATTCCTACAACATACCAGTTAAAACGAAACATCTCATTTAACAGAGAGCTGACTTTTCTTGATGACTCCATTGTGGCTCTTCATGTAAACACCGAAATTACGTAGACTGCTTGATAAGAGCTTATGCACCCAGAAACCTTGTCCCGGCCATGAAAATTCACTTTTACGTCAAAATGTATTGAACGCTTGATGAACATATCGCACAATGTCTCATCCGAATCTTTTTCAAACGAAGGGTCAACAGTATAAATGGAAGCCTACCCTAGTAGGACCGATCGTACCCGCTCCGATCCCCGGTTGTTACAAATGCACGTGTCCCACTATGCAAAAACAAGGCAACAAGCAAGAGAAATTTATGCCGAAATAGACCACCTGGAAGGTCGCACTGTAACTTCCTGTTGGGACTTTACCTCCTTATGAGGTCCCGAGTATGAAAACTAGGGCAGAGACGCAGTGGGCGTGGTTTTTTACAAGGAAATAACTGTGTTTCCGATGTGAATACGTCTGCATTGGCAGCTCATTAGTCGCACCATCAATCTCCGGAGCTGAACCAGTAAGAGGGAAGACGAACGAAAATGAAACAAAGAGGTTTCTGACTCAGGGCGCATACCGATGTGCGAGACGAAATTGCATTTTCATCAAGGGCAGGGTGCGTAAATAATAAACAAATTGTCTTATTTAGTACCCATAAGGGTGCGTCCATGACACCGGGGCATATCTGACGGATCTCTGTAATTATATTTTACTCTCGGATATTACATTGCACCTTTGTGTTAGGGGAGTCGACACTTTTCTCTTAATGCACGGTGCTTACATCGATGCCGTTCAATGTAACAGCAATAATATGTATACTTATGGGTGCGGAAGGCGATGATACCATGGAATTCAATTTTCAACGACTGGAGTACTTAAACAAAGCTATTAGACGGAAGGAGGTTATTTACACAGTTTTGGTGGCCATCGCCCAACGTTAGCTGCAATGCATTTAGAAGCGGCTGTATCTACCCACTCACCAAACTTGGCAGTTTTCACATTTGCCTTGTAAGCGTACACCGGTTTCCTCAATTGATCGTACAATCCCCTTAAAATACATCTCTGTTAAACGCGCCTTTGACACATTTGCCTAGGTATCTTACTCTCGCAACCCCCTAATCAGGCGATTTATTGGTCTTGGTTCTCCAATTTTGTTTTCCATTCCGACTGTTGGTGGTGGAGTCAGTGCAGATCCTAAAATCTGTTCTTTGTCTGTTCTTTACTCCAGAGCTTACAATAACAGCACACAAAATCCCCAAGTCTAGGTAATGCATTTTGGGACGATTAACGAGGCCGATTTACTGGTGAAATGATTGTTATAAGGGTATTGCGTTCACCACAGCCCAACTCACTAAGTCAATTTGGTCAATACCTTTGTATGCTGCGGGTGTAAGGATGCGATTTCAGTCATCTTATACCCTTCGTTGGACTTTCACTATCTTAGTATGACTCGTCCATATGTGGATTATGCACTTAAAGATCATGTTGTGCAATGCCGGTTATTATTTCCTTGGCGGTTAGTCCAAACCTTGGGAGCTCAGCTATTTACCTTCCCATCTGATTGATGCCATATCCGGAAACGTGGAATAATCATTCACGTAAGTTCGAGTATAAACAATAATTTTCCGCCTATAAGCATCGGCTCTGCCAGTTTCGCTCTCTAAACTCTCTCAGTACACAAACAGGCTTTAGCGCTTCCCGTAAGCAGGTTTTTTGACTTTCTGTTCTTCTTTTATATTTTAGTGTTTTTTTCAGCCTTTCCTTTTTCTTCGTTCTTTTGAGCGTGAACCTTGTTGAATACCATCATTTGGGTGTTTGTTCTGAGGGTATTTTGTCCGTGATGGATGCGGATTCTTATATTGTACTTTTTTGAACAAAATAAAAATTTGACATGACAAAAATAATTGATTGACATTTTTTATAATAGATGGCCTGTAATAGTTACAATCTCGCCGCAGCAAGTCATAATTTCAAATAATTACAAATGGTTTATTAGATAAGACATTTGACAATGAGTGTTTTATCCGAGATTCCTGCAGAAATTCTTCGGACTGATCAACCAAAACAGGGTGGGCGCCTACTTGTTTTCCTGTTATTTCTCTCTCCCTTTCTCTTCACCTTAAATTTACTTAGCCAACTGGGATCTTCACGTTTTTAGTGCGTAGCAGCCGTTTCAAAGGTTATCCAAGGTCGGTGACTGCTTGTATCGCCTATCTCAGGCGTTCTCTTTCCCAGCTCTCTCATTTTCAATTTGTTTGTGCTGATCGTCCGAAGTCCCATCTGCATGGTTGCTCTTCTTTTCACATTGGACCACCAGGCAAGCTATATTTACAAGGAATTGCATGTGCATCTTGTTTCGTTTTCGCTAAGATCACAATGGGCCTCACGCTTTCTGGTTGTCACCATTCAACGAACTCCTCGGACTCCGAGAAGTAGAACTCTAATGACACTGGAACTATGAAAATATCAACCAGTGAGATACGTTCAATCCTAATTTTAATGACAGCTAGGGGCCCGGGTGTCCTAGACTGCCAGGCTGTCAGTCATACTCCTGTTGACTGAAGACGGTTATCTGCATTCATCTTAGGTGGTAATTTGCTGACTTCCTAGGCCACATCTAGGTAATTAAAAAGCGAATCTTCTTTAATGTTTTATTGCTGTCTTTCCTCAAGGACTTCTTGTTTTCTAGTTCTTGCCGAGCAAAGAATTACCCCCAGTTCACCTTGCCTGAACTCATACCGTGCTCGCAGCTTCCCGTCTGCGGTATCAATAGCCGAATATTATTCCCATCTCCCACATCACACAAGTACTCGTCTCGCATTCCTTTGGAACTCGTTGTGATTTCGCATCGACGTTACCGTAGTGCAACAGTAAGAGGGAGCTATCGAGACCTTGTTGTCGACCCTATCAACTGGTGACCTTTTAAGTCCTCTTTAAGGCGCAGTGATGGCTCAAGAGGGATCTGGAGTTATTTAAGATATCGCCACTTTCGGCTGTAATGATGCTTCTCTGCGTGTTTATCGGATCCCCGTGCATTATAGACCTGAACCTGGATGCGAAATTCTATTTTACGTTTTAGTCTCAAGCTGCTTGAAAACTCATTTCGCCAATCATACCAATGCCTCTAGACTGGGTGCCTACGCTGCGGACGTCTTCTGGAATGTGGCGAAGTCCTGCCCTCAGCGTTCTAGTCTACTATCACGGAATAACTCACGGCGCGTCGCGCGTACGTTAAAAATTTCCGAAAAATAGTTTATTCTATAGTAGACTGGTAGTACAAAGTAGGTATCCAGTGCCCTGTCAGTGACACGGCTTGCTCCTCTGAGACTATACGATGCTTCTCTAGCCGGCGAAGTACAATCATTTGGGATGAGTGGATGGGATTAATCGTATTCTTTCTGTACAAATTTGATCGTCATAGGGTTTTTGACAGTTCCCTTTACGAAGTACTTAAATAATCGAACTCGTTTGCATTCAAACCTAAGATAAGTATTAAAGTATCTACATTTTTCTGTTGGTTTTATTTGGTCATCACTGACGTTAATGTCTTATGTTCACCTGTTCTTTGCTCCCCCAGTGTATTAAACTAAAAACCTTTTCTCTACCCGTTTTTATTCTTCATCAAAAGACCTCCATTATCTTTTCGGGGTGGGGTTACATTGAAGAGATAAAAGCTCTTAAGACTGTACTTAAAAACACTCCCGTAAGTGTATGTGAATCAGGGTGCTGCTGACTGCCCTCTATTTATTCTGTTTTGAGACTGGCGAGCCTTAACCCAAGACTACTTCAATGGCTTTGGCTTTCAGTCCAATAAAACGTTTCACACTGATCCCCAATCTCTGCCGCTGCAGTAGATATCTAACGACGTTATGCCTATGCAAGACCTCTGGCTACGCTTCCTGCAGTTTAACCTAGTGAATTACGCGGTTTCTCAGAAATTGCATATTTACAGCACCCATAAGCGATGCCTTTGTATTTCCTCATAATTATATGAGCGTCTTTTGCAACGATCGTAGTAACTGCTGAACGAAGTTCATACACTGGGAGATACAGTAAATTTTTGTGCTTTTACTGAAATTTATCCGCAATTTTTGGACCTCAGACATGTACATTTGTGGAGGAAGCCAAAATGAGGAAGGGTATGCAAGCTTATACAGTCCTTTTACTATTTTCAATTCAATGTAACCCGGACGACCTCATTTGCCTACTATTGCGAATTTATAGTGGTTGGCGAAAGTGTTAAAATAACTGTCCTACCTGTGTAGTGCTATCTATCAGGGACCTCAATCTGACGTATAATTTCGTTTTGCCAAGACAGTCCGACCAAAATGTCTTCATTGTTTCGGTTTCATTTTCCGCAACATTCTAGCAGAAGATTCTGACAAAATTCCAATTAGCTCACACGACTCTTCACTCATTCCTCCAAAAACTATCTAATTTCAACATCCTAGAATGCCGCTTTTCTGACGGTCTGTTTTTCGTCAACTCTTCTCGAAGCCAAATCGTCTCACATGTCACTCGGTGGTCAGTGAACCGCGTCTTTAGCCTAAAGCGTTGACGGTTTCAGTTTACAATGCACTCAACGCGAGTTATATTGCAATTCACTGGGGTCCGATTGGCTCTTCTTTCAAGTCTTAAGGCTTCCTCTGTGCTCAGGGCTACCAGCTTTTAAGGATGTCTGGTGGCAGAAATTTGATTCTAGAAAGGCATCTGGATCGTCCGCAAGCGCCTAACAGAGCACCCTTCTCTGGATGTAATCCTCCTTCAGTTCTGCTCCAGATGATTTCTTTTGGGCACTTTTGTTTGCCTACTCAGCTCTGTAGACGGCTTATGAAGTAGAAATACATAGGGTTAGCAGAGAATGATAGTTCCACCCTTCATAGATGTTTTGACAGAGCTCGAATAATTCTTGTTGACCCAACTGTGAAAAATCCGGCTCCGCGGTGGGATTCGAACCCACGCAGTAAGGGCAAGGCTTTAGTACAGTCAACGCTCTAACCACTTGAGCTCCGAGGCCTCGCCGGACGACGCGAGTTTTATCATATTTGGGTCAGGCTAGGAAATCCTGCTTGGGCAGTCAACTTACTATATCAGATTTGGTGGATTCCAGACGTTGCAGTAGGTTGAGCGAGTAACTTGACTCAAATGCGATTAAACTCGCGTCGTCCGGCGGAGCCTCTTAGCTCAGGCGGATAGAGCGTTGGCTGTACTAAAGCCTTCGTATTACTGTCGTAGGTTTGAATTCCACTGAGGCGCTGAGTTTTTTACAGTTGGGTAAATATGAAGAGAAACGCATCCTTATAAGTGCCTTTTACCTAGTCTGTAACTTTCAAAACGTCAGTTTTTTTCTAAAAATCAGAACAAGTCAGATGCCATTTCGTATGCCTTTTAAAACTGACTTCGGATGCTAAAATGCAGCTCCAAGTGCGAGTGCTTTTTTAAGTTTTGCGCAATGAGTTACGTGATATGATATCCAAGTCTTTCCTCAAAATTCGGTTAAGATACTCGTTCTAAAACGGAGGGAGGGTTTCGACGTTCACCGAATCCCTACGCACTACTGTATCCTTATAACCGTTTTTTTGCTAAAACAACAAACGCAGCAAATTCTTCTTCCAATGGCACTCTGTGTACCTGCTTAGTAACAGACCCCATATTTTAAGGATGTTTTTTTAGGTGCACCTGGACATTGGTATGACAGAACACCTCCTGTGATTATTTCTGTTTCGTCTGTTTACACGTGGCTAATAAAACCTCTGCCTGTTTGGGGGAACTTGTAGTCACAGATGATCTATCTCCTGAGCTATAGGACGTGCTCTTGGGCCATGTGTGTGAACGATATTTCCACCCTGGGGCTCATTTTTGGGCTGTATGAGTTTCCTGTCTCTGTAGTCTGCCATACTAACACTGTTTTCGCTCGTCAAAGCATTTAGACTACCATAAGGATTCAGCACATTGCAGACTGGTTGACTTTTAAGTTCATTCTTAGATCTCGCTAACTTTATGTTTTTACACATTTTAGTTATCATCCTTCTGCAGTTTTGCACTTTTCTCGTCGACATCTGGCGAATTAATTTGGCACGGACAAGTTTTTTACATCGCCTCGCGGCATACAAGGGACAATTAAAGTGGCTTTTCGATTGGTTACAGTCTCCTGGTCAACTCTTTCCACAATCGACTGGAAACGCCAACAAGGCTGATGCCGTATCCTTAACTCATTCTCTCCCTGCCTCGTTCATGAAAAAGAACAGGAAGAAGGTCTGCTTGTGGCATCTGCAAAAAGTTTGTGCGAAACTGCCGGAAGCTCTTTTCCCACTGACACGAAAATCGCGAAAAAGGAATACAAGAAGATAATTGGGTCGTTTTAGTGTTATACGCTTGACAGATGTATTTTTAGGCCATTCGATTATAATTCTGCCCGTTTGTACTAGGCTCGGTTTTATTAAAGACGGTGCATCTGTGTGAATTCTATTTTTGATAGCGATAGCGGGAATTTCAGGAATGCGAATAGATCATCAAAACTCCTTTGTCCTGTTGTCTTACTATAATGGATTTATTTCGCTCGTTCTCTGGGTTGCCTTGTCGCCAGAGCCTAAGTTATTTCGGACTTTTTCGCTCGGAACTGACATATACGACTGATTTCTTTATTTATTTATTCCCAATGTCTGGGTGAATTATGATGTACTTCAGCTGACAAAACTGTTTTGCTATTGAAAAGTCACTTGCCTTTTTCTGTCAGCCTTGATTTTGCAACCTCGGATATCCTTGACTGAGCCATGGTTGCTATGAGTATAATTATGTTAGGAACATTTAGGGAACTGTAAGCCCACGTTATACAGCTTCCACATCGGTGAATGCTAGGTTGTGTTCAAGTTTGGGTGGTTGATATCATCTCTTCACGCGCCCATATCTTCAAAACCACCCAAACTGCATCACATCGGTAAACCTAGGAGCAATAAGCGGGGAACAGTGTAGGCAGTTATTCGGAGACAGCCACATATAGCACACTTGACAAAGACATCGAAGGCTAAAAGGGACGCGAATCTCGAAAGTGAACATTGGACGCACCTTACTTCTGCCCCTGATTTTTTTTACAAAGATCCAGCTCCATTACCATTGAGAAAACCCTGTCGTTAAACATGTTTGGTTAGACTTCTGCATCATTCTTAGTTGATTTATTTAAATTCGTGGGATCCCTGTGTGCCGTAATAAACTTAGACATTGTTGTTAGCGGAATCTGTTGAACTTCTATCATTCGTCCATTACAGAACAAGCAAGTTAACTCGGGGCGAACAAGATGTATCTTTCCCAACTTTTTAGAGTCCAGGCGGAAGAAAGTGGTGACGGTGGGTTCTGCAACCCCAGTTACCCCACGCTCGTGTAATACGGGAATGGTGGTCCATGGGGTTTTACGGGTGGGCCATCACCAAGGGGGAGAACGAAGTTCATGCATCCAAACTTTAAAAAGCAGGTAGATTGCCGCTGAAATTCCTCTTCTATGCCTGTATATAGCAACGAAAGTGAGCGCACTAGTTGAAAAATAAACAATAAACAACTCTGAATAGATAAAGGATAGTCGAATAGTCCGTCAATCACACATTTGCGACAGCCTAGGAACCAATGGGACGAACAGCCAATAGGAGAGGAGAGCGGTAAGTGCCAAATATTTCAATATCGGAAATAAACTGCGAGGTGGCATAATGCATATGAGTATCAGAGAAGCAATGAAAATTCACCCTAACGAACAAGAGGGAAGTCAAATGACGTAACTATGAACGCTTGTTTGTATCTTCATAGTAGGTCAGTGAAAGTCAAACAACCGCAGCTTGATTTTCTGGCTAGGGTGGAGGAAATAACGGAAGCTATAAACTTAAAGAAGGTGGTATAGTACTGCTGAGCAAGGGGACTGCTATCTAGTGTGGCAAAATGCTAATGCGGAAGCCAAATGCGCCAGCAAGTAGTGAGACTGCACATCGATGGGTACGTGTTCCGGTGCAGCCGGTGTCGAAGGAGGAAAGCTTTAGAGGTTTCAGTGTCGCGTCGGACAATATGGGTCCACGTAGACGGGGTTCAATATCGTCTGCGGTTTGGCCTAGACAGCGTTGGCATAAAGCAAGCATGGAAAATATTCCCGTCGAATATTGCGGAGGCATATCCGGTGCAACAGCTTCCCGAAAACGGAACCTGAAGGGCTGCTTCCTGAACTCAATTTAACGACCATTTATAAGTCAATTTCTCAACGTAGACTCGACGGACTTTAATTTTCTTATTACCGGTTACGCGAGGGACTACGCACAAGGAATCTTAAAGAGTTAAATAAGCTATGGTACACGCATTCGACAACTGGGACTATTCGTAGATATCGTGGAAGCTTAGCGCTTGTGCTTTAACTGAGGCAAAGTAAACCATAACACACGACAACCCTTACAGCACGCGTTGTATGGTGAGTGCTGACGTGGCACAAGAAGGTTAAGCTAGTCTTTTCGAAAAGGTGAATAAGTCACTGCAGGCAAGTCCGACAATAGAAATTGTTTGCAGATATCGAGGATGCCGAGCGTGTATGCTCTAACTGAGGCGAAATAAACCAAAGTGGTGCCTACGATCCTTACGGCCGGCGTCGCATTGTGAGTACGGCCATGACAAAAAAGGTGTGGCAACCCTTTTGGAAGAAACTGACTATGGAGAGGGGGGCGGAAGTCGAAGGTCATCGCCTGCCAAACAATTTATCACCAAAAAGGCTACACTGAAACAGCTAAGTGCTTGTGGTTATACCAGTGTGCTAAACAAAATTCAATGGGTGACTTCCTGTAGCTATGAACTGATAAAAAAAAACAGGGCCTACGAAAAAAAATATAGTAATTGGTTATTCATATTAAACCTACTGGGGTCGCAGAACCTGTCCTTTGCAATAGAATAAAGATGCTCACATACCGTTTTTACGGAAATCACTCGTCCCGTTGTGCCTTACGGACTCTCTCGAGTCCAACCAGCGGACTCACAGCGGCGCACCATATAGGTAGAACGGTGTTACCGACGAAGGAATGATCGAAGAACGGAGAAAGATTCGCCATTGTTGCAGAATTATAGAATGGGGACACACTGCAAATCGATGCACGAAAGCCACAACGAGCTCATCGTTGCCACATAACATTTATCCTAGTTGCAGTTCTGAACTTTCTTACCAACGATTATTTGAAGTGCCTCACTAGGTGTGCTATCTCATTAAATGTTGACTGAAATTCTGGAATGCATTTTCATTTCGAAAATATTAGTAGGGTTGTCATGTTAGTCATCATTTCGCATAATGTCAAGTTGTTCCAGTCATGCCAGGATGCCGACATTCGAACGCGCTACCTTTTGACCGCCTGCGTAAACTACATTCTGCAAAGAGTGACTGCTTATGCAGCATGAGTTCTTCTCACTGATTTTCGACGCTCTTATAGATTTAAATATATTTTGTGGAAGGCATGCAAAAAATATTCTTTCACACATTTCGTAGCAAAGTACGTTTTCTTCGAAGTTTGAATCTGAGGAATGAGTATCTTTCGGTTTTAAAAAAGTTCCAGTTATGAGATTTTTCAAGACCTTATAATGCCCGATCGTGCAGCATCGCATCATTGTATATGTTAGTTTTGCTCATTAAGTGGATGACTTGGTCCGCATCCGTTGCAAAATTTCATGAACCCTAGATGTCCTCTTCATAATAACGTATAGAAATGTATGATTTTCCTTGCACGAAGAGCATACCGCTTGTAGCTTGGAAACCCTGAATGCAAGCGTAACAACAGGTCGAATTCAAAATTATTCAGGCTGCTCTTTCACTGTATATGATTGCCAAAACTAATGCCCTTTCTATTATGCATTTGCGGTTTTTTCAAGTGCGACTTTCCCGTCAGTCTGCCTTGTTGTAACAAATATTTCTTATTATTCAGGATCATTTTCCTGACCCTCAAGTCCGCAAACAGCGTTCTTTTATTATTTAACGCTTCTTAATTTTAAGCTTAAATTATGTGGTGTCAAGTTGGTCAATTTCGAGATCTACTTTTTTCGGTTTTGGGCTAGGTTTTAAAAGCTAAAGACACCTCTCGTTAGTTTTGTGTCTGAAAAAACTGCTCAACATTGGTTCCCCAAATTCAGAAGATATCCAAGACGTTCTATTCTCCGGACAGTCGAATGACTTCGGTGGCGACCCTGCGAAGGAAATTTTGGGAAAAATGTTCTAGACTTAGCAGGGAATTGACGAAAAACAGTGTTGACACCTTCACACAATTCTAAGTCACTAAAACTTAATAGGAAATTTTCAAATTCTAGAAGTATGGGGACACTTGTTTTATGCCATCGGCGCTTCATCATTGACGAAATTTTGCTTACGCGACAGAAAGGCACCTGTGGACACAAACAAGGATTTCTGTATCGTATAGTCGCTGGTCATATGAAATTGCGCCTCTAGGTCAAAAAGAAGAAAGGGAAGAAGTGGGTGCGCCGCTCCCAGCAAGCAACCTCTCATTCGAGACGAAAGTTTCATTCTTAGAATAACGTGATTTGCTTGTGGTTGTTTCAAATGCGTAATCCACTACGAGATGCTCGGACGAAGCCAGACAGTGAAAAGAAACATGTACGCAGCTCACCTGCGTCGCTTAACTTAAGCTATTAAGGATAAATGACCGGACCGTGAGGACAAACTGATCCTGCGGCATGACAACGCCTGAGCCCACACGCCTAAATTAGTCCAAATTGTAATTTATAACTCGAACTGTTTCAGTGTAATGGAGGCAACTTAGGGGAGTTTGCATCATGGCTCATGCTGCCTAAAGAGTTGGTCTCTGCAGACTGCTTATTTTCGGACGACCTCAGCTTCACGGACCTATAAAACTATACAATCCACGCACTGTGACCGGAACGAGTATGGCAGTTAAACCGCCTGAGCTTTCGACTGCATTTCTGTTATAGGAAAGGCCAGGAAACCATTTGAGCATCTTGCTTACGCAAAAGCGAATGCCAGTTTTCAGACTTAGTTAATTGTGCAAGGCTTTGGATTCAGACTGTGATTCACTTTCACTCACAGAAGGTTCTTTACTTGAAATATGTAGTAATTGCACAAAAGATGGACCGACAAAACGTTCCAGTTCACTCCTTTATCTCTGTTGTTTGTAACAAAGGCGGGACTGGTTCGACATTTCGTTTCGACAGTATTCTTCCTCCGCGCAGTGCTCATCCGCGACCTCGCTGCGTCAGTAAGTACGCTGCCCGAGTAACACCCTAGGCCACGTACAGTAGGAGAAAGTCTTTGCGCCTATCAGTGGAATAGTAACCGAAGAACAAGGACTCGGGCAACTCGTGACTTCTGACTCCGAACCTGTAGGTGTGAATGTCGGAGTGTGGCGTTGTAAGAAGAGGACTTGCAAATCAACAGTCTGGGAGGACCGATTAGATTGGACAAGCTTTACTGAGGTTGGACAACGTGTCCAGCAATTCGTTGCAACAAGTTATCTCTTACGACGTGTCTGCCCGTTGAGGCCGTGTTGAGTGCTGACGCATGGGCCCTGCTTCGTCCTCGAGCAGCCAATCGGCAAGGGGCGTTACGTCGATTTGCTTAGAGATCCCGCCAAGTTGGTGACCGGTCATGCGCAGATCCAGTAGCTAACTGACTGGGAGTGCGAGACGGGCAGAAAAGCAGTGTGTAAGCGGCCGCGCAAGCGACCTCGGAGAGGACTGTCACAATGCCCTCCGACTGGACCGAAGGCGGTGTGTAACGACCCCTAAGGAATTCACTCATTCCCAACAAATATGTGAAATCGGTCTGTCAGGAAGGTGAACGCAGTGTCTACTATGTAAAACATAGACCGGTGGTACATGAGGAGAGGGACTAGCGTGTGCTACAATGGGAGAGTTGGAGGACGAAGACGCAGTTGGTGGCAACAGAAATGGAGAAAAAGGGAGTACGTGAGACGGAGTGAAATAACGTAAGAGACATGGAGGAGCAGAGGGTGGAGGACCGCAGGATTCACCCAGACAGGGTGTCCATGACAGAAGTTTTAAATGGTTCACGCCCAACCAGCCTGCGAGTCAAATGCGAAACGTCATCGTTTCTCGAGAGGTACAGTAGTTGTGCTAACTCATGAAATGTCAACCAAAATTTCGAAATGCGTTCTCGTTTCGAAAAGATAAATTAAGTGGTGTTGTAAAACTAAGCATGATGCAGCATAAATCTATCATGATCCAGTTACCTCAGGGTTTCGGCTTTCGAAAGAACTTATTTTCGGTTGCATGCAAGATCTATACTTTGCAAAAAATGACTACTTAAGTAGCATGCAATTTTTTCATTGATTTTCGATGCCCTTGAAAATTCAATTATATTTCATGGAAAACATGCATGAAAATATTCATTCTTTTACTTATTCGGTAGAAAATCACGTCTTCTTCTACTTTTATACTCACAAGAAGAGTATAATTCGGTTTTAAAAAAGTTTCTAATTGTGAGACTTTTTAATACCGTTAAATGGCCGTTCATGAAACGTCATGTATCTGCATTTACGAATGTGGCTTGTAAAGTTAGCAATATTGCATGCATTTCTCTACGGTGTTAAAAAGAGACCATATAAGGTTCATAAAATTAAGCAGTCGATTTGAGCCATATTGTTAACTTTACAAGCCACATTCGTAAATGCAGATACATGACGTTTCATGAACGGCCATTTAACGGTATTAAAAAGTCTCACAATTAGAAACTTTTTTAAAACCGAATTATACTCTTCTTGTGAGTATAAAAGTGGAAGAAGACGCGATTTTCTACCGAATAAGTAAAAGAATGAATATTTTCATGCATGTTTTCCATGAAATATAATTGAATTTTCAAGGGCATCGAAAATCAATGAAAAAATTGCATGCTACTTAAGTAGTCATTTTTTGCAAAGTATAGATCTTGCATGCAACCGAAAATAAGTTCTTTCGAAAGCCGAAACCCTGAGGTAACTGGATCATGATAGATTTATGCTGCATCATGCTTAGTTTTACAACACTACTTAATTTATCTTTTCGAAACGAGAACGCATTTCGAAATTTTGGTTGACATTTCATGAGTTAGCACAACTACTGTAATCCTGCATAGCCCTCAGATGTGGCTCCAGTGGCCGAAAAACTCGATCAAATCGACAGTAGGCGCGAGAAAGTGTCTGTAAGTGTTCTTGGGATGAGACTTGGAGACCGATGACCTGAGTTGAACGGGAGGAGTTGTTCGCGTGAAATGCCAGAGACTATGCAGGTAGGTGGTAGGATCCTCGGCAGCCCAGCGAACGGTTAAGGAGTACATCTGTCTGGGAAGTAGGATGGTGGCGGCGAAAAAGACAAGGCTTGACTTTAGGTCTGAAATGATTTCCAGAAAGGCCAAGGGGAGATGGCCTGTCCAGTTCTTCGGATCCCTCGCGTCACGTAAGGAAACCACCAACCGTTGACAGTCGATAAACAAGCTGTCGTGCAGATGCGAGTACTGCCTAAAAAGGGGAGGAAAGATTGGAATAGGTTAGATTCAGACTAGGTATCGCGGTCAATCGTGCTAATGCAGGGGGTGACGCAGCAGCTCAAGCCATAGAGAGACCATAGCTCCTGCAACCATCATGCTTGGCCCTGAATAGCAAAAGGAGTTGGAAGCCATTTGCGAAGATAGCGTATTCCGTACAAACTAACTGAAAGGGCATTTGGAGAGAGTTGGTAGCCGGCCTAGAGTACGTCTGGAGTCGGAGGAGCTACGTATACGTCACATCGCCTTAAACAAGAGCACGTCATCTTCGGCCTCGAAGATGATTGATCAGTTGGGAAGCTGCGAGCGGATAAAAACCCGAATGTTGCTATTACGCACGTGCTTGCACTCGCGAGAGGAGAACTGCAGCAGATGGCGGAAAAGGCCTACTACACGGGCGCCAAAGACGGGTAGAACACGATTAATGAATGGTCTATATGTCTGCGAGGCATTTCGGAGACCAAATAACACGAGGAAATTCGAAAAAGCCAAAAGTAATCGTCACTGATAGTTTTGTAACCTCCTCAAGCGGAATCGGAACTTGATGAAAAGCCCAAACCAAGTCGGTCTTCGAGGAGACGGTTATGCCAAAGAGAGTTCCGGCAAAGTCCTGAAGAATAGGAACGGTTACCTGTCGGGCATAGCGACATTGTTCAAGACTCTGCAATCACCGTAGGGACCCCAGTCACCTGACTGCGGTTTGAAAACCTTATGCAATGGAGATGCCCAGGGACTGTCAAACTGTTCAGTTATCCAGGGCAGCAAAATTTAATCAAATTCAGCTTTGGCAGTCGCAAGACGACGGGAGCGAGAGAAAACTAGAGGACCAGATGTTTGATGTGAGAAAAAATGCGATGAGATGATGTAAGTCAGAAAATTGGGACTTAGTGGGACTACAATATTTGGCAAAAAATTTCCGACATGGACAATAAAGTTTTGGATCAAGGGTAGATGGATGGTAGGAAGCACTGTATGACGGAAATTTTTTAATGGAGAGGGTAAGGGCATAATCGTGAATACGAATTTGCCTGCAGTCATTCAGAAGGTCGAAAGCGGTTCAAAAATCAGCACCAATGATAGCGGTAGGAGCATCAGCCATCACGAACATCCAGAGTAATAGTCGCTCGAGACCAGTGTCCAGGTAAGGGGATTGAGATCCAAAGGTTACGGCTGGGGAAGATTTTGCGGTCGGAAGGAAAAGACCGAGGCTTGGGCAACGTTGGTTAAATGAGGTAGCAGGAATGGCACTAGTATGAGCGTCAGTGCCGACAAGAAAGCATCTGCCAATTTTGCTATGGCAGACGTAAAAGTGCGACCGGTAGGGTTGCCGGAGAGCTCGGCCTCATTTACTCTCCAGTCGAGGGATTTCCCTGCAAAGACTTGAATGAGGAGGACGGGACACAGGGTCAGACCTTATCGCTAGAGTTCACGTGATACCAACCGAGGTTAGCAGTCCTAGTGCGGAAGCTGAAACTGTAACAGTCTCGGTTAGAGGTACGTCGACATGTGTCAGCAGAGCGATGCAGCTTTAAAGTGGCAGCCGCCGCCGATAATCGGACTATCTCTGATTTGAGCTCGGCCAGGCCAAGGGGGATTTGGTTAAAACTTACACGAGGGACAGGAGAAGAGCCAATGGGAGCCTTGTCGCGTCGTTGGACATTTCTTCGCAAAGTTAACTGACCGAACCTGCGACGAAAGCATGCATTGGCCAGCTTCAATCCCAGCAGTATTATTCTTAATCTCTAGTGTGACCATAAGGCTCATGCACCAATTAACGCACTGTAACGAACATTGGTTGAGGTTAGAGTAGAAGGGGTATAGAAGCGTAAAAGTAGACAATAAAGGGACTAAATTCTCAGCACCACTTCGAACCCTCGGAAAGATGCCCACAGAGAGCAAAACAAGGACACTATGTACATGTCAAATTGGCATCTTGATATTTTTTTCCTCAATTTCACATTTCACCTTTACGTAGGAATAATTTCTACTGGCTAATCAATTGATAATATTTACTGTTCCAATCCGAATGACGCTACCGACAATGACATTGGAGAGCGAAGTGGCCATTTCTGTCTTATTGGCCGTCCCTAACCAGCCAGACCCAACTTCAAGTTTTATAACCCCTGAGGCTCCAACCCGCGAACTGTTAATAAAAAGTCCAGCGACCTGACCATTTAGCTTTAGGGAATGAAAAACACCGGTTTGACATGGCCCACTAACGACGACCAAAAAACCGAAACTGACTATTCCAGTTTCCTTTGTTTTTGTTGGTAATGTCATTCTGTCTATAATAATGACCGTTGTACAGCTGTTGACGGAACTCGTGACTGAGTCCCAAGAGACGTACAGAACTCCGCGGTCTGATCTTAAGTTTGCTTTTACGCGACAAGAGCCTGCCACTAATTGCTATTTGAGAAGCTCTTGGTAGTCGGCTACATTAAACAAACTGTTGACTGTGACATAAGCTATCGTATTTCACTCGTAATTTCCAAGGAACTCAGGTGTTGACTTGGTGGTCTTACAACAGTATTTTAGCAAATTTCTGCACATTTGACGTGGTAAATATTTCTGACACGGGGCTGCTGACGTTTACTGGTCTGCTCTGGCAACAAGGTGAACATCAGTCCGTAATCAACTGGGTACCGGCTATGTCCTAACCCTGTTCCCAAACGCTTAGTATGAACGGGTATTGTTTTCTCTTCTACAAAAATCAATGGTGGCTGAAACCCATGCTATACCTGACACAGGCTTTTTTGAAGCTTGAGATTTCTTAAACAACTTTAAATACTCGCGCTTTCATCTTGGGATTATTACTCTCTAAATTTCATATATTCTGCCGTCTGAGATGTCACAACATCTTGTCGTTCTGGGCTCTGAACTTGTGCAACAACCCCTCTTCAGCGATTGTAAATTCGCCCGTTCCAACCTTAAAAGCCCAACCCACTATGATGTAGTTCAATGCGAGTGAATCAGCATTCCACTGTTTTCTCCAGGTCTTCCATTTCATGTCTCCGTGTCTGCTTGTTGTCAGGGTTCTGCCCAAACACGCTGCGACATGGATGACATAAAAATTTGAAAAGTCATCTAGAATGCTGTTGATGAGGCCAACTTCCAAGAAGATCTTTATCGATTGGACAAGTGGTCCCGCAGATGGCTATTGTCCTTCAATTTGAACAAATGTACCATACTGCGCCTCGGAAATCAGACCCATTGTACGCGGCAATACTATCTGAACGGAATGCCACTCCGAGAAGCAGAAGCGCAGAAAGATCTCGGAGTCTGGGTTGCAGACAGCCTGAAGCCTTCTACACAATGTTGTAAGGCGGTCAAGGCCGTAACTTCCATGCTACATGCCATCAAGTGGGCATTCGCAGTTTTCGATAAAGTCTGCCTCTGCAAAGTCTTCGGCACGTTTATAAGGCCGCATCTCGACTATGAAATTCAGGCCTGGAGACAATGGGCTCATAAGGATTAAAATCTGTTCGGAAGGGTGCAGAGACGAGCAACAAAACTAATAAGAGGTCAACATGCACTGCCATACGAGATCCGCTTAACTAACCTTAATCTTTATCCTCTGAGTTCTAGGCAGTTGCGTGGAGACTTGATACAAACTTTCCGTATCGTGCGTGGCGTGGACTGCGTCCTTCGGTGCGATTACTTTTTCCAACTCGCCACAACAACTAACCTCCGGGGACATCCCTTCAAACTACGTGTTCCCAGGGTAGATTGAATGCGAGGAAATATTTCTTCTCCAACCGTGTCGTGGAACCGCGGAATAACCTGCCCGAGATGATTGTCATGTATCAATCCGTGGAGACATTTAAATGTCGGCTTCAAAGACATATGCTGCAGCAACAAGCGGGCTATGTGACTTTTTAGCCATGAGACCGGTGACATGTGAATCAATGTCTGCATTCACTTAATGTTGTAATATCTTCGCATTTTTGCTTATTTATCGATTTTTGATGTACAAGTAGGGAGTTCAAAGGCATAGGCCTGTTTCCCAGAAATACACTCACTGACTGACAGTCGGCATACTCTAGTGTCCTATTTTTTTACATGGTACCGATGACCGCCTATAGCGACTGGCGTCGCGGTGTATGCTACGACCATAAACAGACTGGACCGCCATCAGGTCACTAATCTAAGCGACTCCTTAATCGCGTTGTTTAGAGAGTTTATCTTCTTCATAATCAACCCCACTTAGGCATTCCGTCACTTTCGAACAGCACCAGAGAACACTTATGGGACAGAAGTCAACAATCCTTCGGCATTCCCAACGCCCTTCGAAATTCCCAAAGACATACAGTCGATAACACAGGAACTTCTCTCGGAATACACCTCTACCGTCTAACGTTCTGAAGTCAGCTAGAGAGTCGAAAACATTAGGAGAATTTTTCATGGACTCCCGATTATTCTCAGGACTTTGACGTTAACGCCCAAGTTAACAGGCACGTCTTCGGCTCGTGTTCAAATTCTTATAATCACACTCTCACATTCGTGACTACTGCCGTGAAGGACTTCTTAGTGACACACATTGAGGATCAAATCCGGTTACTCGTGCCGGGCTGATCTCCTATTACTAGTCCAACCATAACTTTTCCACGTATCTTTTTTGGTTGAGTTTTTCGTGCGGGTCCAGAGGCTTGTTCGGGTACTCAACGTACGCCCGCATCATTTTTGACAAGCTCTTGTGTACTCTGATTGGCGTTGCTCCACTGTCGGCTCATCTCTCCCCCTGACGCTAGATGTATTCAACGTTCGTCGCTGACAGGTGAGAGCTGGGAAATGGCCAAGTATCTTGCTTATCTACCTTACAAAGTCAGATTATCAAAACTAAATCTTTTCCCTCTCAATTACAAGCAATCGTTCGGTGATGTCGCTCAAACTTATTTCATTTTCAGAGGTCATGAGAGTGCCCTGGAGTTTTACGGTTTCTTCGAATTGACTGGGACGGACCGTCTGAGTGGTCATCACTTCAAACTGCAGAGGACGTTGATCCACAAGAAATCCGACGGAATGCGTTCTTGCAGGGGGCCATTGGAGCGACGAACTGACTTCCCGATGCAGTGTTTCTTCCCGAAACCCTCCGAACCATAAAAACCACCATCAACTATATTTTTTTACCTTTACCTCAGGAGTTCTTCGCTGCTGGTCGGATTTGTGTTTAACGCTTCCCTTGCCAAAGCCTGTAAATTGGTATTAAATAAAATCATCATCATCATCATCATCATCATCATCATCATCATCATCATCATCATCATCATCATCATCATCATCATCATCATCATCATCATCATCATCATCATCATCATCATGACTAAACCACTTGTATGTTGAATAGCTTCTCTTCCTCAGGCCTAGGTGTATTGATTACGTACACTCTCAAACCCTCGTCTAACTGCACTAAGTTAGCAAATAAGGCCATGCATATCTTGGCAGCGATCAAGGCATCTTTCTTTAACTTTGACGGAGAGTTTTCCGGCCGTCTGTTTGTAACATTTGTCCGTCCGCTTTTAGAATAGGGGATTCAGTAATGGGGTCCCTGCATGAAGCAAGACTACACTCTCTTGGGGAATGTGCAACAAAGAGCGACCGGAGTAGCCGTCGAGCTGAAGAGCCTTTCTTATGAGGAACGGCTGGAAAGGCTCTTATGCGCAATGCAAACGGGACATGATCATGGTCTTCAAACTCGTCAAAGGAGGAGAATGTGCACGTTAATTGGCTGATTTATGTGAACTAGCATAAACGACAAATATCCGAGACCACCGATACAAATTAAAGCCAAAGTACTCCAACCGCGAAGTAAATGTCAACTTCATCTCCCTCCGGATGATTGAAGATAGATACTAACTACCAAATTCGTTAGTTCTGGCGGAAAACGTTCAGACATCCATACGACGACTTGATAAAATTTTATATGATGGTCATGTATTTCCCTGAGACAAAATGATAAAATGTATCCGTATATCTACGTAAACACGTGCATGTTTTTTTCAAAATATTTAGGTCAATAGGGTTATCAAAGGTTCTGCCAATCTCCCTTATATATATTGAATTCTACTGAATGATGACTGTCGCTACGTTGACGACATCTTTGCAATCGCCACCACAGATGCCGACATAACTGCCCACTTAAACGCGGAAAATCAAGGGTTTGAATACTATCCTCTACTGACCCTGTTTTCCTCGTAGAAGGTAAGGACTGGTTGCCAACGCCAACCACATTAATGTGCATTTACCCCTTTACTTGTTCATGTGGAGCAGGTTGTACTGGTTGCACGGGCCGGTGACTATCTAAGGGAATATAAGAACGCCCCCCAAAAATAGTTGTAAAAAGGCCAAAATAAAGGCATAAACCACGTCAAACTGCTGGCTCCGGACATCCCCAGCGAAGCTTTTCGTGTAATTAAAAAGGTCCCATCGAGCTACTTTGCCAGTGCCTGTTAGCAACAGCAGAGGCGGCCGCCATCAGATTGCGAAAACCATATTTGTGCTCACAGAAGAACCACGTTCAAATTCTGCACCTACCGTGGTCAAAGGTCGACTAACACTGCAACTCTCCTCACCCTTCCCCTTCCACCCTGTCCCTGGCATTGACGGCTACTACTCCCCACCTCCCCCCCCACTCGCACAACCTGCCAGTGCTTTAAGACGAACATCAATCGATTTCTCTTATGACTGATATGTTGTTCCCATATAACTGGAGTGACCTAACGAGACGTTATTGAAAACAAACGTATGCTCGCCAGCTGGTCTTAGAAAATTTGAAAGCAGCGCCTATGAACCAATCGGACCTGGACTTTTGGTGTGGTGCCTACTGTCCCGCAAAACATGTCTTTCGTTGAATAAATGAGTCGGGAAAAGATGACTTCGAATAATATGTACAGAGTGGGAGGTAAGGAGTACAATACACCAGTCTCTTTCGAAAACGTTTATTATTATTATTTTTCGTACACGACGAGGTTAATGCGTGGGCACCGAACATATTTCCGGCGGGAATTCACGTCCCGGCCGGACTCCTAGCGTTCCATATGGACTATAATCCTTATTGTCTTGGCGGTCTTTTGCTTACAACAAGTCATTTTGTTTATAAATTTGGAGAGTTTATCGTAGTCCTAATTACTATTTAATACTCGAACGAAGTATGAGAGTTCTACTTGCTGTGTAGACTGTGCTCTAAGCATTCTACTACAACGGAGCGACGCCCAGGAAATGACGAAAATAGTTACATGCCGTGTAGTTAAAGAGTCCACAGGGGATTGGGGGGTTGTGATGTTTTATTGTGCCCTATGTTAGGGCTTTTTCTGACAATGTCTGCACGTCCAACCTAGGTGTATGTTCCTCTCACTTATCGGTGGGTTTAATCTGATATTTACATTGGTTATTTGGTCCAGCCTTCGTAAATTTACTTAGTTCCTTTATCAAATCGAAAAAGTTTGATTCAACGAGTAATCAGCACGAATACCTTTAGGCAGAGAGCATCTCGAATACCTTGCACTTCCTATTTTACTAACCAGTCCGAATTTCCTTCGTTGGCCTGTTCCTACTTTGGACTCATTTCAAACCCTTCTCCTTCTTTTGGTGGTAAGAAATATAGTATTTGAAAGCCCATATAATCATCGTTTCCTTATTCGATGCTGCCCGTATTATCTAACGCGACATCCATTACCATAAAGATTCGCATGTACTGAGCGTACGTTCGGCCAACCTACCTATGCCGTTGTGAATACTTGACTATGTGCGTGGGGAGATGAGCAAAAGCTGGGTTGTTTGACTATCTGTGCCTGATAACCATCTTTCATGTTAAGTACACTGACTTGATTTCGAATGAGACAGTCCGCAATTGCTGCAAAAGCATCGTGAGAATATCATAGGCCATCCAAGAAGAACGGTTGAGTTGGTTTTGTCACCTTCTTCGTCGACCGCCTCATGAGGTTGCTGTTGCTGTCTTCGATTCCGTGTTCTTGCCCACCCGAGGCGTAGAAAAGTAGCGTAACACGAGTCCTGTCCCGATACAGTTCGCCAAGATTTGACGGTGGTTCTTGGACCTTCTGTATCCTGTCTCGGTCGCTGGAGAAAGGAATGGGTCGAATTCTCTAGTACTGCTGCCGTAAATCGTCACGCGTGATGAATTACAGTTCGCAACATCATCGAGGCCAGCTAGATCAGGCATGATCGCCGATGTACCAAGCAAAGCAAGTATACTTGACAGCCACTACGACCCGAAACACTTGCAGCTGTCCAATTTCGTGCTTAAAACTGCTAATCCCGAGGACTTTCTCTCTTTGCTCTTTTAAGCATTGTGCAATAAATCGACTCTTAGTGGTCTCGCTCAGTCGAGCCATTACGATAAATAGGTCATCGTAGCTTGATACTAGCAACGTAATATCGTCAATCAGCCAGTCTGTTTGTCGTCAGTCAGTCAGTCAGTCCGTGTCGTAGTGCGAATTTTGTACTGTCAAAGCCGCACAGAGCCTTCCTGAGAATCTGCTCGTCAGTTAGTTCGACGAAATTGGCGACAGCACACAACGTTGCCGAACGCTCGGCCACATATCAAACGGTTGGAAGACGTAACTGTGGGCGAGCACCTGCGTACTGGCCGAACGAAAGGCGACCGTGATAATGGCGACGACTATTTCCAACCACTACGGGGACTCAAGGTTGACAGGATAGAGCGCTGAGGCGAAGCCAATAAAGTGGACGGCCGCCAGTTACTGGTACACGGCGGAGTTCTGCGCTGCTATACAAACATTTGGGTTGTGTCTTCGCCTCTACATCGGGGCCCGGTTTGACTGCGTCTTTCCTCTGCCACACACCTTTTGTAGCTGCTGGCGAAAGGCATTTGCTACGCCGTCGGTGAGATTGATGCCGCTCTGGTCCTCGCGCTTCACCTTTATTCCCTGTCTTAAGAACAGGAGCAATGACGACCGAGCTCGTCATCGAGAACGGTCTGGCATCCTCCCGCTTTGTTGAACACTTCACATCCGAACAGAATATAGATTTCTGCGGGTATACCGTCTTCTCAGAGAACCTTGTTGTGGGACCGCAGTATTGCAGCTCTGATCTCCAACGAAGAAGGTCACACGGCCCCGAACTGACTGTAAGCTCGTCCCTGCGCCAAGCATGATAGGTTTGTAGTTTTAGTTAAGAACCTGCTCCAAGTGCTCATGCCAGCATACAACCTTGATCGAGTTTCTAGCAGCAAAGTCGTCATTCACAACTCGAATAGAGTTGCTCAACAGAGGACTCACCAGCAGCTTGGAGAAAAATTTGATAAAGTTTTGGTTGTGGACGGCGTTAGAGACTTGCTCCACGAAAGTCTCCACTCGTGTTAGTTCTTATGCTTCTTTTCCGAATTTTGTCGATGGAGTCGTCGTTTCAGGATGTTGCTGTATCTGTCAGGACGAACGGATGCGACTTTCGTGTGCTGATCCAGTCGTTACGGCACCGATCGGTGAATTTGGGATTTCTGTAGACGACTTCCCGCATTGAGGACCTAAGTGATAACCGGTTACTGCTGCTTTCCCCTTCGAATTATATCATATAGGGAGGTCAGATTTTGATACCCAGCGCCTCGACTATGTTGGGTTCTCCTGTTCTCCTTCTCAAACGAAGTATTTTAGCGGAGGAGGATGAGTTACTTGCTAGCCACCCAGTGCGTCCACAAATAACGGATAGTGGAACGGCCTTCTGCGAAATGAACAGTATCCTGAATATTCCGAACAGCTTCAGGCCGGCAATGACAGTGCCGCCAGTACGCTGACGGCTGAGGCCTGTAAAGTCGTCTCTATAATACCGCAAATTTCCATACTCGCAGTCAGCCGCCGTTAAATACACTTGCATATTGCATCTGCCTTGTGATTAGGTTATCGATCTTGAACTTGGGGACACCACCTCGAACAGGCAATCCAGACCGTTGATAGAAACCCCTTGCCAGCTCAAGGTTACAAAGAAACGTCTTTTGATATGGCTGATAAGTTAGGAAAACGAGAGAGACAAGTCGCCACCATCCTTGCAACCGGCAGGAATCCAACACACCCGGTCACATCGGAGACGCTACTCTGTCAAATCATGATTTTTTCCAGTGTGTTCCTGAAGGCCGTTTTTCGGATCTAATGGCTGTCAGGATTTAAGCTACAATCACCCAAAGCCTTGCTTTAACACAAGCGACCTGCTTGTATTGTTTCTACAGATTTTGGTGCTGTCGCCAAGGCTCGTGACCTTTTGTCTAAGTAGTATCTCATAAACTTCATCTCGTTATGCTCAATGCATAAGAGTGGCTCGGCTCACACGAATGCAATGGTCTTAGAATAAATATGTGTTTTTGGCAGATTTGAATGGTTAATTTTACCTAAGTGTTAAAAACTCGGCGACCTTATTTGATTAACTGGTATCGTTTTCCGTTGTTTCGCTCTTCTCCTCGGTTCCCTAGTAAATGACCATGAGAACTTAGCGACATCATTTAGTTCCACGCCACGACGAGAAACCTGTTGAAATCTGAACACCTTTATCTCTTGTATCATTGTCTTCAGAAGTATTTCATTGCCCATGAAAATAAGAGAAAAAAGGCCAAAATATTCTAATGGTCACACTCATGTCCGGTTTAAAAAGCAGTCCTTTAATCGACTAGACACCTAATTTTCCAGAAGTCAACAGAAACTTTTAACTAGCAATGCTGGGGGGTCATTTGCTGTCACAGCTATAAGCTGCAATGAGCATCGCTAAAAAAGCACCGAAGTCCTCTGGACCGAATATCTAATTCACAGTGGAAGTGGGAGCAGAGAATTAGCCTTCCTTCCTGGACGTCCTTGTGCGTTTGTGCGCAGCCTGAAAACATCCAAAGATAGACAAATACCGAACTCCAACAGCAATTCCCCTCCTCCCAGACGCACCTCTGTTCATGCAGTCAGCGGGTTGAGGCGCGTTGTAACGTCACTAGCTGACTTTCGTGACCTCTGCGGAGCGAGCATATAGCCAGCTCCTTTTTAGACGAAGCAAGTGCCAGACAGTCAGAACGACCATTGACACAAACTAAAGCCTAGGAGCCAATCCTCTGAACGAATGGGACTCATTGATTGCTGTTGTTCCTTCAATGAAATGCGGTTCGCAGATCGTAGGGTGCACTTTCCCGCCGCATGACACAACTGAGGGATCAACTGCCGGTGTTTACAAATTACGTCGCAATTATTACAACTTCAATTATGACAACTGCAGTCTGTTGGCTCCCGAGCCGGTTACGACGTATGATGCTACGAGTTCAAGTGAAGCATCGAAAACGGGGTTCTGGAACAGGATGTGGGCAGAAAATGTAGACTTTTAAGGTCAGGGTCTAAGAAAGCGACACGGTAGATGTGATAGTTGAATGTTTATGAACGTTAGAATTGGAGTGCGACTGCACAGACGAGATGAATTTTTATTTGCATTCGCCTGATAACATTATCCGTCTCCGTCCCTTGCAGACTTCGTCTTCTTTGAGGCCTCCGCCTCGGCACCCTTCCAAATCCGTAAAATAGAGGAACTCAACAAGGTATGTTTTTATA
>CACRXP010000273.1:468973-502145 GCA_902702965.1 Spirometra erinaceieuropaei | reverse complement strand
AAACACCGCGAACTTTTTCTTTCGCGCCATCTGGAGGTTCTTCCTGCAACACACATTCGTGGCAAATGTCATGTCACTCTGCGCAGTGAAACGGAACCTTGTATGTCCTACCTTCAGAGAGAGGACGCCTTTTTCTTCCAGCTCGTCTACGATCCCGTGAATAAAACTCTTCAGGCTGACAGGGGCGCTATTCGTATCGGAGAAGACTACCAAGCTCATGTGCCCGAGAGAATTGGTTAGTTTTTGACCAGCTAGACTCCTGCGCGATTCGTTTTAGTACTTGCCAAACCTTAAGACATTTTAATTAGCAATTTAAGCCAACGAGTTTGTTCTTTAGTTGGTTGTTTGCCATACCCTTAGATCTTCTAGACCTCATTGGAAGTCGTTCGTTTTTTCCTCGTACCAGACGGTCTAATGTACCAATTTTCTTACCTGTCACTCTCCATGTTGATGAATTCAACTATGAATCCGAAACTTCAGATTGATGAAGTTCGTGTTCCGGCAATCGAACCTCTTTCCCAAACCCATCATCTTCACAGCGTTCTGCTGGCCTTCAGAGCACCTTAAAAATAATGGATCCCAGCCAGCATTGACTGAGATCTTATCCGTTGTTTAAGCTCTCTTTACCATTTTCACGGACGGCATTCTTAAAGTACGCTTGCTGGTAGATGCTATGGTGCAGTTTCGTACCCGTCCGCAAACTGGGTGGCACTACACCTGTGATCAACGAAAAAGTAAGACTCTGCCACTGTTCAACAAAGTGAAGAAAGACATACCCTCGCTGTGCGTTTCTGCCTACTTTTGGATTGTAATAGACAGCGCCCGCATGTCATGCTGCATAAAATAAAATGAATTGCTAAAAGCCGGTAATTAAGGCAAAAGAGCTATTTCGGCCTCCCTGTTTTTGTTCCGAAACCTTAGTGCAGCACATCTACCGTCAAATGCAGGGACGTTGGAATAACTGTTTTTAATTCAATTGTTCCCGCAAGTCTACCACATAAGTATCACAGACTGGGAAAGACAGAGTTCGAACCCGGACTTCCTTGCCATGGACTCGTGGCCTCTGTTCTGGGCTGTGGGTTCACATATTGTTTACTTCAACCATGAATACTGAAATCCATATGGGGAGTTTTTTTTTACCGATGTAACCTGATTGCAGCTCAAAGGCGAAACTTGACGCTCCTATTTCAATTTAGTAGTCAATATAGAGGGGTGGACGCCATCCCCACATCACTTCTTTAATGCAAGTTTAGTCAACCTGGAAGTGACACCACCAATGCTGGACAGGTTTTGTTTAACGTATGATTACAATGGCTAAATAACAGTTTTGTCATTTAGTCAGTTTTGTGTTTCTGGCATGAGTAATGATCGCTGGAACCCCTCTTAAAGCCATGGCCAGCCTACTGTTTGTTGTCCCTGTATACTCGCCGCCTTCTCCCCTTCTTCCAGACAAATCTCGGTCGTCTTCGCCGCCCCCACCGTCCAAAGGCAAGCAAGGGGAGACAGGAAAGAGTGGAGGTAAGAAAAGTGCGGAGATGGGGCTGACGCGCGAGGAGCTCTTGTGGTCTCCGACCGACAGCCTAACCACCACTGAGCTGGATGCCTACATTGTAATGGCCAAGGCATTGGCCACCCTGGCCCACGCCTACTACCCACCCAGCGCGCTACGTCAGCCCACGCTCACGGCTGCAGCTGCCGCCGCGTCACGCGACGCCACTGTGCAGCAAGCCATGGACACCCTCTTTGTCGCAGGTCACGACGTCACCCGTGCCCTCCAGTTGCTTGCGCCCTCGGGTGTGCCAGCTATCCGGTTAGACGAGATGGAGGAGTGGTCAATCAGCGAGGGCAATCTCTTTGAGGAGGCGCTGGAGAAGTATGGCAAGTGCTTCTATGACATACACAGTGACTTCCTCCCCTGGAAGTCACCAAAGGTGCGTTCGGTTTTAAATTTCTTCACTTTAACAGGAGGCACTATGTCCGATTGAGTGTTGCTTTATTTTCATCTCATTTATCGTCGGTTTATCCGCTCTAGTTCTCATGTTTGTACCGGCCTGTCTACTTTTGTCTCGCTGTGTATGCTTGATTGCCAAGTGACGTCCAAAATCGACCTACCCAACCCTTGAAACTCGTTTCCCACCTACATTTAATTTGGCGAGTGTCGCAACATAGTCACTAGTGGTGCGTTCACGGGAATAGGTTGTATCAAAAAAGTCACCGTGCACCCATAGACGATGAGCCCTTATTTTGGACCAGAAGCGTGCCCTTTCGCCTGCTAAGCAGATTTCGACCTGTAAGGTGTGTATTTCTGGTAACACCACATGCACGAATTTTACATTGGTTGATTCTGAAGCTCGTTAAACGTGTTACAGCTGACGCACCCGTTGTGCACTACATGCAGAACCAAGAGGCATTCGAATAGTAGACTACATCTGTCAAGGATCGTAATGTGTACGTATATACCTGACAGCACAGGTAATAGCTAGTGTCTGTGCTGTCAAGTATGGCGTGTCCTGTAAGTTGTGTATATACTACTAACTACCTGTTGGCAGTTTGTGAATATTGCGCGACCATCTGGTTGTGTCTGGTGGACTTCGGCCTAAATATGCCTATCAACTTTCAGTTTGGGCCTATAAACTTTAATTCAGACTGATATACTCAAAGTAACCGATTAATTTCGGAGGGAATTAAAAAGCCGCAATTGTAATATATGAATTTAGTAGACATTCGAAAGTGACGCTCCACTGCCTGACCTGATTTCACAACAACTACAGGCCTTCTGTCTCGCCCTGGAGCTTTAGCCCAGATCTCACTCCTGGTGGTTAATAATGGATGGCAAGCTATGTAAGACAGCTCCAGTCTCCACTGTCTTTGTCGATAGTAGTTCTCAATCATGGGTTTATCGTCGCTATTCTATTGTCTACAAGGACGGAGTAGGCCTTTCTGTCTGCAGATCGCTCTTTCACTAATAGGTTAAGGCAGCCAAGCGACCACCCTGAACCTCTCTTTGGTGTGAAATGTGACTTACAGTACGTAGAGGGGCTCATATTTTGATTGTTGACTGCGTCCGCGTCTCTCAATAAGGTGACTGCGTTAGCCGTTTGTTCACGAAAAGTACTTGCGGCAGAGTTGTTCAACTGTCTTGTTGGTCATTGTGCCGCAGAAGCCAGCTACAAGACTGATTAACTGGCTCTGTCCTCCCCGGTTTTCTTGCCCGTCCGACTCTTCAAGTTTGTTTTGGTATGGCAAAGATAGTAAGGGTACTCAGAAGGCAAGACATTAAGCTTCATCACCAGTTTTTTCACAGTTGTCCTTTCGCCTAAATTTACTTCGTCTGTTCTTACCGTGAAAATATGTTGCTCGTTTCCGCACACACGCAGAGCCTGGTCGCCTTCTACTACATGTGGAAAACGACCGACCACTATGTGCAACAGAAACGCATGAAGGCAGTAGAGGCGGAGCACAGGCTCAAGCAGGTCTATATTCCAAATTACAACAAACCCAATCCCGCTGTCCTCTACACTCCGCCCAAAGCTGATGGCACCTCGACGCAGGCAGAGGATTCGACGGGCTGTGACAGCTGTGGCAGTCTCTCCACCAGCCAATGGTACGCTCTTCGACCGGCGGCAACCCTCCTTAAAGTCTGCGCCGCCTGTTGGGCTTACTGGAAGCATTACGGAGACTTTAAGGTTCCTGCCCTCTCCGGTAGGTGGCACCCTGCCAACCTTGTCCTCTTCCTCTCTCACTTGGGTTTTGTCTTTCGAGTGTTCGGGTTTTGCACTACATAGAACGAATGCCTATTAAGTAGCTAAGCCTTGGTTCTTAATCCTCCCAACCTCTTCGGGGCGCTAGTGTTAGTGTAGCTTTCATTTCAACCTCTCGAGGCAATCACCGCGCATCTGACCTAATCACCAATCCTAATTTGGAGCAAGCATACCCGGCAGCATACGAAAGGTCGCGTGTCGGAGTGGATCACCGGCGTCCCAAGAGTGCAGTGGTGACCTAAGCGTAAATTCTTTTCTAACGAAGGTGAATCATGCAGCATCTACCTTACGCTCTCTCCCAAACCCACCGTGCTCCAGTGACAAATCAGGATGTTGCAAGGTGGGCATGATCGCAGTGACTGACGTGACTTGATTCTCAGTTGCGCGTGACACACACGTGCTGTTTTTCACACGCAAATGAATCCTGTTGAAGTAGGCTATCGAAGAGAGCTGTAACAAAGTTCACCCTGGCTCTTATTATACCAAATTGCTAATATATTACAGAGATACAATTAACTTTTATGTTTGGCCACTGCGGCTTGTTCTGACATTCCGCCCACGAATTTTGATATAATGGGTGTTTGATGTATGTAATGCAGGAACACGGAGCCTTAGCCAGAAGCTGTTGCAGTATGACCCGACCTCCGAAAGAAATCAAGTTATTTCATCGGCCGCCGAGGCCTCGACTTTTATTGCGTTGTGTCAGTTAAGCGCCGGCTCGAACTTGGATCGGCCTTACTCTAACGTTCCTTTCCTATCATACCGACAGAATGTCCGAGACAAGCTGTCTGAAGATGAGATTGAACTCAGTGGCTGGGGTATCGCGAAATCTCCATCTGCCATATGCCGCAGGTGTGTGTGGTCACAGTTTTGCCCATCACAGCCTGTCTGGGTAGTGTCGGAATCTTTGCGCGCAGCAAGCTGACAGTCTTCACTGAGACTTCTTTGGGTCAGGCCGGATTTTTGCTACCCTTTAGAAGTTGATGGCGGCTAGAGTAAACTCCCTCCTAGCATTTACAGCTCCTCGTCTTGTGCACTCGAAAAATTAATTACCATCTGTATCCAACTTCCCTACAGATAAACTTGGCGCTCCAGTCTTGGTATATCGGTGTCCTGTGAGATCCTGCGAGTATGAATTCGAGGAGAAGGCGCAACTGGCTATCCACTTGGATATTAAGCACCCTCAATACGGCAGCGCCTGTGCGGCTGCCGTGCAACCTTCTTGGCCCTCCTCCAATCACATCGTGACGGCTGCTGCCGTCAGCTCGACCACTATGCCCTCACCCCTCGACCACCTGCGGACGTCCGTTGGCACTACCGGCGGCACACCCTCCCCTCGCACAGCCGCGGCGGCTGAAAAGGCACGAACCGGTTTCTACCTCCACTCCTCGCTCGCTCTGCGTCTCGCCCGCCGGCTGTGCGCCAGTGAATTGGCCCTACTGCCCCGTCGGCGGGCCCGCCAGCCCTTTGCGGAATCTCAGCTGACGCTAGCGGCCCTGCACACGAGCGCTCGGTCCCGGTTAAAACTCCTTTCACCGGCGCTGGCAACCAGCCTGTCGAAGATCTGTCGCTCTGGCAGCGGACTCAATGCAGGCGGTTGCGTGGATCAGCGCAAGTTGGCTACTCTGCGAGTGCACTCCTTCACAGACGCCCTTAAGAGGCGAAAGCAGGCGGGAAAAGTCTCCACCACCCCTTCCTCTCCCTCGTCGGCAGCCGCCGTCTCCTCGCCGATGGAGACTCGGTTTGTATCCTTTCTCCGTGTCAATTTACTCCTAAGTGGTTTTAACATCTCCTTCATAGTTGTGAAGTCCCTAGCTTCGACTCTGGCCTAGACATACACCAAGAGTCTAAACTACGTCAATTCCCAAATGTGGTTTCAAATGAGGAAGAATGCCTAAGTGTGGCGCGTATGAAGCAGAATCTCTTCTGTGCCCATCACAGCGGTATATCAGTTGTTTACTTGGAAATTTTGTCTGTCGGGAAAGTAACGTGTGGAGTGATACGAGGATCCACTCGTCAAATTCCGGAGAGATAGTAGCTTACGGCTAACTCTCACTATAATCCCAAACAATTTCGTCGAATTGACCTTATTCTTTCCAAGCCAACTATGTCTCAATTGTAAGACAAGGTCAGGACAGCTGGGGACGGGTTCGGGCACAATGACTGACCTGACATAGAGATTGCGTGCTGGTCCCGAATGGCACGAACGAGACTTCTCTCACTCGGATACCCTGCTGGTGACTGTTGGCATAAGGCCAAAGTAGGAGGGGGTCACTGCGACCTGTATCTCTATCCTGGAGTCTGGACAATCGGGCGCTTCAGCAACTGTCTAATTCGCACTTTTTGGGCCGCCATGCTAACTTGGAAGTGCGTTGGATCAATTATAAGTGGAGAGGATTTACATATTGTCGGTGAATTTGGTTAAATTGCAATCGGTAAAGAATATGCGAACTCACTAGTTACATTTGTTTGTTTGAATCGCGTGTGCAGTTTTGGTCTATTCAGGCTGGTTCAATGTAAATCATTGAAAACTTTGTATTTCCCCGACAAAAACATCTAATCACTACTTATTATTTTTGTTGTTGCATAGACGATCATTTTCTACGTCTTCCTAATTTTTTTGTGCTAACGACTTGCCACAAAATACTAAAAGGTGCCTTGGCCATTTGTGTGCCCCAAAGGGTTGAGCCAGCTAACTTCTCAGCCCAAACGTTTTTAGCCCGATGGATACCACTTAATGGGATCCGCTATAGTGCCCCCAGACTAAAGTGGGATAGTAGAGAAATTGAGACAGTAGTTGCGTCCCAGTAGTTTAAGCATGCCTTTTGATTCCTAGTCGCAGCCGCGCTTGGACGCCCTCTCAATCTCAGCATTCTGTTTGTTTTGCATCACTTGGGACGACGGCCGGGGTGCCAGCTCGGGTCATTCGAACTTTTCACCGAGCTTCCGATTCCAGAGGATGTATAAACAGCCCACCCCTTCCTTCCTTCGTTTTACTGACTGTAAATGCCGTACTTGTCTTCGACCATTATTTTCATGCTCTTCTCTATTCTCCAACTAACAGTTCACCTTCGGAGACTTCCATGACTTCCAATTCGGTGACACAACCAAACAACGCAACTGGCAAACGACCGGCCTCCTCTTGTTCCGATAAAACTAGTACGAACACATCCATTTGCTATTTTACACTTTCATTACTCTGGTAACCGAAGAGGTCATTTCCTCTGTTCGGCCTCTTATGCAGTAACTGTATGCTTTTTTCTCCACGTTTTCTACCACTCATAGTCCTCGGGTGGTAGGCCACTTTCTAACACCGCTTATTTCCGCAAAGCCACTTCACAAGCTTCCGCGCGTGCTACTCGGTTGTGTTATATAGCGCCTAATCTATTCTCCCCCGCTAACCCTAACTTTTCCTGGGCTGGCTTAGTAATGGGTGTTATCCTTATCTTTCATAGGCGCAAACTTCTGTTAGTCGACATACGCTTATATTCTAGTCGTCCCCCTCCCTGAAGGTTCGGCTGAAACAGTGACGCCTCGTGGGCGCTTCCTGGCCACGTGATGAAGGCATTTATTTTGGTCTTGAGCGTTATATTTCCAACTAGTTCCTGGTGCCTTATTAGAATTTCGAAGAAAATTTTGATTGTTAGTCAAGGCAAGGGGCGCTAAAAGTGGAGTTTCAGTCCTGGGAAACGTCAGTCCCGACCCAGTTGGTCCTTTTTTCCTGAAATTCAAATATTGCTTCTGACGCCTGCTGACCAGACCCACTGGTAGTTATTTCTTTGCCCTACTCCGACGCCGGCGTTTGAACCAGAAATGATCATTCTAGTTCCCCTTGTCATTTATGATCATATTCCGCTACTGATTGCTCGTCATTGTGCGGCCGCCTACAAGAATTCCAGATTGAAGCTCCAAGACAAAACGGAAAACTTAGTAGGCAGTCAAGGTGAGCTTGGGAACTTCGCTCGCCTGCGATTGTGATATGGTCTCTCCCCTACCCTCTCTCCGACCTTTGGACATTTCTTTCGTTTCAGGAAACTTAGTTCCTACTGAAAAGTCAAGCCGTTGTCAGGCGGTGACTTCAATGGCACACGAATGTGGGGTTAGACGTTGTCCTGCTGAAAGCACAGTATCGAGATCATTTCAGTGAACCTAGTGTGCTATCAGTCTACAATCATTCAAACAGCCAGTTAACACTATTTGGTGACACGTCTTCCTTATGTTGGGACCTGCTTCTGCAATCTCTTGAGCCATCTCCCATCTGTTCCATAATTTTCTTCCTCTCTAGAGCTCTCATGTCCAGTTATTTGTATATCATAGGACCTACTGTTAGTATCTTGCGGTAATCTCTGCATTTCCCCATCTTTCCGCCTACATGCGTCAGTGCCCTGCCTAACCTTTCGCGTGCCGCTCACCTCAGCAACTCCGTCCGTCATGTGCTTCGTGAGTCAGTATTAATATAAACACTTTGAGCTGCTCTCCAGGCTGTGGACATCGAGGTCTTAGGACCTGCATGAAGGCACAGCAAATCAAACTGTCACATGCGTTGGTGTCATTTTATAGACCCTGAGCATGTGCCCGTATCGCTTTAGGCACCCAGATCGGACCACTTAAGGCACCAGTTCATCAGAGTGGTGGTTGCAGTTGATGGGCCGTGATGGCTAATTTGCACTCAATCATATGGGCAGTTCTGGGTGACAAGTTTTTAATCAGATCATCATCCCAAATGGATGCTTCTTTACTGTGGCAAAACCAGAAACAGTCTGTTATTGTTCAACTCGACCTGTGGTAATCAAACATCCGCACAACCACGAACCGAATACCTCAAGACGGTCTCAGACTACCGAACTTCCGATCTCATGTCTTCTACCTTTGAACTGTTGACGCATTTACCGGTTCTGAGAATACCCACTGTGCCCTCTTTCTGGCCGTCAAAGCCGCCCGTCTGGTGATACTTCTTTGTCCGTATAAGTCTCCGTTTCTCTTAGCCTGCTGCAGTTAAAAGTATGCTCCTAGTTAGGGAGAAGAATTGCGGACCTATATCTGGCCTACTGACGCAGTTACGGATGCAGACATCAGAGGTGTTTTAACTGCTTCAGATTTGCGGTCTGGCTATGAGGATTATGAGTGTCGAGTTGTCTAACGGCCTTTCTGCTCAATATGTTTTGGAAACAGTAAACCACGAGTTGTGACAAGATGAGATTTGTTAGAAAGAAGACTTTAATAAGTACCCATAGCTGTAACATCGTCATGGCTGTCATGGTCCACCGTTTAAGAAAATGTGCAAGACTGTCCACGGTACCTGCTGATGAATCAATCTACCAAGAGTGGCATCTTAATGAACATTGACTTTATGCTTTTGATCACTCGATGCAGAGAGTGTGGAGCAACAGAAGAATTAGGGAAATTCCTTTTTTAAAGAACTAGTGAAATTCATGGATCTAAGAACTTAACCGCGTGGCAAAACACCAGATCTGGAATAAGTCTTGTGGAAGATAAACTGAATGAAGGAGACGTGCTTTCGAATACTCTCTAAGATGAGAAATGAGATCGCTGGGGCAGGAATTTCACTTGTCCGGCCTTTCGGCTTCTCTCGAACCCATCATCAGGTACAGCCACCGGTAGAGTTAATGGACGCACAATCGACGCGGTGTTTATCGGATGCAATTGCCATGCCACCACTCTCCAAGGTTTTCTGTACACTGTCCCTTCGATTTTTCCAACTGGGCGTATCTGAATGTAAAACAGTGCATAAATATTGATTGCTTTGCCATACCCCCAGCCCTAAGGCGCGCGTTTCGCCAATTCGGTGTCATTGCATGACACAGCTGCGAGAGCTTCGTCCTATCGTTGGGCCACCCAGCGTCCTCTATTTGCTCCAGTTTTAGATTCCAAGGCATTTTGCATTCTTCGCAAATAAAAGTGTGAACTTGGGACAAGCCGTTTTGGCATTGGTCCGAAGGCTTAACACTGGGATGCTGTATATAACATCACCAGTCGTTCTCGGTGTCATGCATGTTAGCGGTCAGGGCTTTATTCTCCCGACCTAATTTGGTTGTCGAAACTTCCATTGTGAAGGTTTACTTGCGAGTCCCTGTCGGCCACTGCAGTATACTTGATTTCTGTTAATTATCATGTACTTGAGTAGTATAACAGGTAGTAGAGTCCAAGTCTGCAGTGTGACTTCAAAATGAACAAATATTAGGGTTTATGCGCCTGGTTTTAAATTACACTGTCAATTTGCGGATGATCTACAGTTAACGAATTTTCACAAGCGCACTAAGATGACCTGCATATGACAGTCGTATGCTCTGTTGTGCTCGGCTTACAGTATTCCACTCGAAGTTTAACGCCTTTCCAATGCAGCAGGTATTATGGACTACTTCGAGTGCACTTTTTCGTCTCATTCAGGAATTCCCTCAGCTCCCAAGTCTCCAGTAACTTCATTACGTCTAGTTTCCATTCATTGTCAACAATTTGAATGGATCGCGTCCGCTGGAGTGAACGGCAGACAAAACGCAGTGTAGTAATGTATACCGTATCCTTGCGTGCAGCTTTTGATGCCAGTAAGACTACTAAGCTTTTTCGGACAGCGGCCTCCTCGCCCCATCTCCCACATGTTGTCATCCTACAGTGCCTCTGCCTCGACCGTTTAATCGCAGAAAAGGCGCATACTCGTCTTGTTTCGCCTTGGAGCTCCGGTCTAAAGCCTTCACAAACAGTCACCTATGGACAATCAATGTAGTAATGATGTTGGCAAAGGACAGTCGAAATAACTGTTTGCGACTTGCTTGCATTAACATACACCCTTGTGGATCCGTTTCAGCTCAGCTTTAGTACTGCCATATGAGGTAAACCGTACTCCGTTCCGGTGTGTGAACTCCTCGGAGCTGCCACGGTCGCTGTCCCTAGCAGTTATGTCCAGTTCTGCATACGTCCGATGTGCTTTTCCTGTTGGAGCCTCCTTTGTCCTAAGTGGAGGGCAGCCGGGCTGCCCGCCAGTGTGTAAGTAGGAGAAGAAAAATTAAGTGTCATCGAGAACCTCCAGTTTTCATGTTCTCCAAGGGCATTCAGGTCCTCCAGTTTCCGCAGCCTCTCCGTCAACCACACTGAGACTTCCGTAAAATGTTGCGTAATCATGTAAAACCGGGGACTGCCCTGTTGTCGCCTGTCTACTCCTAATCCTCTTCTTTCGCTTGAGCTGCATCAGTATACGTAGTCCGCCCCACTGAAATCCTATTTTCACGAGGCCCGAGAAACAACCCACAGACGCGTCTGTCTCCGCAGAGCTGTATTCGAATATTTGGCCACTTTTGAAGCTCGATGCCTCCGACCATCTGTTAAGCCTGTCGGTTGTACTGATGAAAATTATACTCCCAACCGATGTCTCTTGATTTTGAAGAGGGTGAAGGAATGCAATTTTTCGTTCTGATAACCTCGTTAGTTGCCAATAGGCGATTTTCAACATCTCATAGAGCTTCAGTCAGGGCGCCGACCGTTTTTCGTTATTCGCGTAGCAGGGTGACTTTCTAGCGCACGACGTGCTCAGCCTCGTTGGTTCGTACTACCATGGCTTCAAGTGTATCGTCCGCCGTATGTGACGTGCCCTTCGTTACAACTAATTTCACTTTCGCACTTATTTGGGAGGTCTACAGTTGCATGTACATAAATTAACAGAACACTTTTTGCTGACTCGTTTGCACGATCCATATATGCCTCCTTCGCTGTCTGGCGATTTTTATCACTGCAAAAATGCTGGTTACACATCTCCATCATTTAAGCCACGATATCCTAGGTTGTCCGACAGCAGAACTGTTCTGCATTACTGAGAATTAGCTAACCTTGCAAGTCCTAGACCGACCACTTCTTTTGCTCACGAATTGAACGTCCGACGACGAATCTCCCTGGAGCGTCTTTCCTTGAACTCAAACATATTTTGCGGTATCCAGAGATACCTCTTCCCTCTTTTTTGCTGTTCGTTTGGACATCGCTATGATTCTGCTCCACCACCCTCGAACTCGTTATCTCCCACTAAGCTTGGTATGCAACGATAGACGAGACTTCTAGGCAGTCGATTATTGCACCAAAGCTAGTACTCGCCCGTCCGCCCGCCTGCTGTTCGGCTGACTGTCTGACTGTGCGCGTGTTGACTTTAGCGCCCATCGCGGAGCCGGCTGTGAAGAAGTCGCGTTGTACCGACTCACCGATACAGTTCAACGTCTCCTCTCCCTCACATCCGTCTCCCCTCCGTGATGCCACTCGGGAGACCGGTTTCGGCGATGGGATACCCAGAGCCGAGACCCTCATGTTCTTGGCTGCCACCTCGCTCAGGTAGGTCGGTAAAAATGGCCAGTAAATCATCCCCTTCCCACTGTTTACTCCCTCAAGTCGAATTCTGGTCTTTTACCAGTCCATAGTAAAGCATCCTTTAGCTTTCAGGTCCTGGGTAGGCTTTTCATTGGCGGTCACTCAGCGACTGGTACCAGATTGGCTTATTTTTGCAAACACGATTCAGCTACGCCGGCGCCAGTGATGAGTAGTTTATCACACTAACTCTTATAAGTCGTGGTGAAAATGTCATCACCAGACCTCAGTAAGAATAATACTACGTCTTCCAGTTCAAAGCATCTCACCATATTCTTTATAATTCGTTTTCCTTTCTCCTAAACGCACTTCTTTGTCTTTGCTGGCTATTACAATTTGGAAACGCCGAATTTACGTATGTGTCCATTATGGATTCTGAATGTGGAGGTAGTTCCAAATCTCTTATTTTATAAAATAGAAAAATTTCTATATCATGTTATGGAACCTTCTCTGAGGTGGATGCGTAGTCCGTTTCATTAGCCAAATCTGCGTTATCAATGACTTGAATACCGTTGTTTCGCACGCTGTGCGCATGAATACCGTTTACAACCGCAGCGGTCCCTAATCCACCCCTCTTTGCCTTAACCAGTTGTATTGTTGCGAATGACCTGGCTTTAGACCCTCCTATGCTGCACTAATGGCCTTAGTCGGCTGGCTTACCTAATTTGTAATCGGCCAAGTGTTTTTCTTACGTTTTATCCGGTCTTGGTTGGCTTTACCATTTGTGGAACAGTCTCCTTTAATATTTCCTACACGTAACCAGTTGTTCTTCAATCTGTCCAATCATTATCAACTTCAAGGTGAGACGTTTTAGTAGTTTGCTACTGTGTTCGGTCATCCCTCCATGGATTAGTAAATTGCGGAAATCAAAGTACCTTTCACCTAACCCTTCACACGCGCAAGGGCGAACTGTGTTTCTTGCGTAATCTCACCGAAGACTGAGGTTTGAACTGCACTTTCTCCTCATCCCTGGTAGTTTAGACATTTAGTGAGGATGCACGTACAAAAACCTGGGATGTGCTGGTTAGGTTGTAGGACTCATGTTACCCCGACAGGAGTCATCATCCTTTTGCGCACTGTAAGATTTGGGAATTCTACACGTTACATTGACAGGGTGTGCCTTTTTTTCTAAGGTCGTTTGCCGCCTGTGAAATCTCAAATGGCCGCCTTATAGGTTTTTACGAAGTTCCTCAGCAATGACTTTGATAAATAAATAAAAAATGGAAACCCGTTTTCCATCGTAACTTCTGCAACCCACGGTTAGTTATACATGCGGCCTCACCTCGCCGATATTTATCACAGGATACCCAGTTTACTCCTGTTTTAGTCAATTCGTTCGAGTAAAGGTGGCTTGAAGTTTGAAACGTACCAATTTATAACTTCAACTCGCCCTAATGCAAAATTGCGCAATAGTACTTCATTGTCCCTCAGGCTATATGTATAAGCGACCGGACGCCCTTTAGCATTTCTCTCTGTGGGGTCTTAAGAAAGGGGCCGTGAGTAGACAAACTCAGGAATTCGAAACCAAAACCTGACATTTACATTCCCATAAAATCGTCATGGGAGTTCATTTTTGCACAGCGCAACAGGGCAACATTAATGCAGGGGGTGCAACCACAAATGAGGATATCAATGTTGTCTTTTCTGTTCCTTTAAATTCTTATATGTAACTCACTCCACCCCACGTAGACACCGCAGGACATAGTCAATCGAAATACAACTGCGCCGTCTTGTGCCATTTGTCGTCCTCTGAAAAAAATCACTTATAGTAAAATCTATGGACACATACCGTGAATAGTGCATTTTCCCTCATTGCAGAGACGGTCGAGACTGATTGATATGTTGCTTCTTGTCCACGCATCGTCCCAGTCCTCCCCTTTGATTATCCCCACGGATGCACTTGTTGTTTATTTCGCAGGCGCAAACGCCGAAAGCTGATTTCATCGGCAGCCCTGCGTCGTCTCTGTCGCAAGCCCTGGTCCAGCGCTCCCCTGCCGACGGAACTTCGAGTCCGTCTAGATGGCAAACCGCCGGCCAAGCTGGCGGCTCCATCGGCACCGACACCAAATGCCGCTGAGTCGACCGGCAACGGCACAAAGCCCTGATCAAGCACTTTGTGCCCGCTCGTCAACACCCTCATAAACACACACCTCTTGGTTCTCCTTCGCGTTTAGTCCACTGTTCTGTTCTTTCGTACCACAATTTTACACATTCACCCCTTTATGTGTTTGCGATGTTTGTGTTTCTCTCAATGACCCTACGCAGTGGAGCGCCCGAAACAACACCAACTGCCCGTGTATATTTGCACACTTAGTCCTCTTTGGCCACCCTTTTCGCCCGTTAGCTTTATGTGGGTTATCATACACGTCTCCCAGCTGCCCACGCTCCCATTTTGTGTTCTTCCTTGTTTATCCTCACTCCTCTCTTGCTTTTTGTGCATCCTAAACGTACATTCGCGCTGCGCACGCCTTGCTTTTACGGCCGCTCCCTTTTCCAGTGACATTGTGACCCTGCTATTCGCACGCCGTTTTGGAGGCAAAAAGTGAAATCTGTAAAACTGCATTTCTGGTCTACCGCACGTGGATTCACTGTAGACGAGGTAACAGTCTGTAAGATTATCAGCCATCGATTGAACCTTAGGGACCTCTGGCCACTTCGCGTCTTAGATGATGTTAAACTTGCCTCTGGAAGTAACGCAGGCCATTGGTATTAGGCAGTTAGCATTTCCTGCTGCTAGTTGGGTGCATGGTCTTGCCTGTCACGTCTTTATTCACAAAAGATATATAGGAAGTCCCAATGAGTGACCAAATATTGAAAAGAGCATGTTAAAGTTGGTTGCATAGGTCTCAGAGTGCAGGATTTGCTCGTCTGGAGTGATACTCATATTTTGTTCAGATTCCTTGAGCATATTTTACACTACTCGGTCCCGGTATTAAGCGATTTTGCCGCCGCTGAAGTCACTTCTAAATCGTATCCCGCTAACATGAGACGGCTTTAAATCTTAGGAGGGAAATACCGAGTCCGCAGGTGTGAGAGCTACCAAATGCTTCATGTTCCTCCGATTTGTTAGATTTCCCCTCAACGTGGTATCCGCTTCGTCCTCTACGCACGCTGTCCCATCGTTTGCCGCATTCATGCCTATAGGTTGGCCTTTTCGTTGACAACCGAAAGCTACACCACTTTCCTGTCCTTGCATATCTTTTGCGACCTTCAGCAACTATCACCGATGTGGACTACAGACAAGCGAAGTCTGATCCATATGGAATGGGGTGTCGGTGCACGTGCGTATGACGTATAAGACACAAGGACGAAGTGCCTGGTGACTCCTCGCGTTCCATTACCTTTGATCTTACCATTGTGGGGGGAGTATGCAGTGCAACCCACTCAGAGGGGGCCAACGCCACCGCTGTGGGTGGCGCACCTGGCCTACCATAGAGGCCTGTTTGCTCCCAAGGCAGCCTCTATCCTCTAATTCTTCAGCCCCCGATCTTTCTTAAGTCGAGAGATGGCGCTAGCTTCTACGCATCGACAGAGTGGTGACTGACGTCTGGGCACTGGTCAGCAAGGCAGCGTCCTATCTACCATTCTTACGAGATCTTGTATGATGGAATCGTGTACGGAGAGGAGTTAGATAGACGACCACGGCTGACTCCCACAGTCTTCCCTGGAGTAGGCCTATTCTAGATCCTCCTGAGGGATGGCCGCCCAGGGCGGCAAAAACCCAAAAGAAACACATTCGCTGCTATTTACCCGTCGAACTTGTTATATGTTAACTTTATGAATGCCAAAATAGCGCGAGGTGAAGTCTGAAGGGAACGAAGTTCGCGTTCGGGGATCAGTAGTTAAAAGGCGAAAGAAGGCAATACAGTAGCTTGCTGGCTCACTCCTGCTTGTATCACAGAAACAAGCTAAAGGTAGTAGCTGCACAGGCGTGCGGGTTCCAGTTTCTATCTTGCTTGGCCAATCCCAATCACTCCTATGGACGTTAAACTTCATCTTTGCGGTCCGTTACCGTCCCAGTAAGTTATGTTAATTCTTGCTCGCGAGGCCTGTGGTTGTATTGCAAAATAATCATTCTTAAGATATGATCTTTTAGAAGGGTCCCATTTATTTCTGGAAGATCACTGAAGGCCGGCAAAGTTCGCTCTGATATTCCTTCCATTGAAGTGTGAGATTTGATTAGTAGTCTGTATTCTTAGAAGTTAAGTAAATGTCTTCAAGACGCTGATGCGATAACATAGTTTGAAAAACACCCTGCCCATGGTCAAGTGGTATTCCAAAGCATAGTTGCTCAGTACAATATGCTGAGAATAGGTCACAGGATAGGCAGCTGTACCTTAAGAGGCAGACCTTGGAAACCGTATTGGAGGCGCTAACCCGTGCCATATGCCGTGGCGTAGGAGGCTGTCAACTGACGGGAGAAATCAGTTCTCTCAGGACGGAGAGTCAGGCTGCAGGTTTTTTAATGTGACCTCTATGACATTCGCACTCGGTTGGTATCCGGACCGCCTCTTGTCTCCTTGAAAGCCCGGTCCATTGTGCACGAACCTGGCCCGTGTGGTACACGTAGACGGGCTGTGTAGCCTTGTCAGTCGTTGCGCTCAACCTTCCCTTCGGCCTTCCTGACTCTGTCTTCCCACGGGCTGAAGTGGGTGAGGGCGGAGAGAGTACGGTGGGGGCCACGCAAGTTTGACATCATCGTAAATTAAAGCACGCCCCGGTCACCCCCAGGCGTCCACCCTGATGTGGGACACAGTGGACGGAGGAAAGAAACATTTTATTGGGATTTTCTGATTACAGGGCGTACTCGCTGGGGCTTGTGAACTGCGACCTGGAATGCTGCCAGTCCGAACATATGACCATGTTTGTTGACCTGAGTGGTCCCGTCGAATTGAAATTGAATCGACGAGTACATTGCACCACACGGTTGAATTTACACTTATCGGCAATTGGGAAGGAGAGATAGACACTGGCCCCCATGTCTTTTCCTTCATTTCCCAAAGAGAACCATCCTCCTCCGCTGCTCTGGAGCCAACTCAACAAACTTTGTGCAGGTAAACAGCTGCAGTGAATGCTCGCAATCGCTGTGCGAAAGATGGGTCAACATGCAAATTTACGGAGCCTGTACATTTAAAGTGCGATGAACAGCCTTATAGGAAAGAAATTAATGTTGGATGATTTATCATACCGACAGAACGGATGCAAGCTAAAAGGCATATGTGTCGCCAGTTTTCTGCTGCTACATAATACAGCTATGAGGGGTTTGGTTCATCAGCATGTCCCCCAGCACTCCAATTCAACGCACTAATCTCCGGGAAAAAACAGAAATCTTAGAACTAAGGTGAATAGGAGTTCGGCCGTAACGAGCGGCGACGTCCACCGTGTGCCGCGCGGAGTGATCTCAGCATCCCTGACTTGAGCATGGATTAGTTTGTATGAAGGCGCACTTGCACAGCATCTACTGCACTCATTCCTTTCTCACCCATCGGGCTCCAATGGTCATGCAAGGCCAAGGCCAATAAAGCAAACGGCCTCAACCTTTGCAACACACGATCCACTCCCCTACACAATACACCAGGTCTCCACAGAATGGGGCGGCTCAAAACGAACGTTTACAGGAGTGCCATAGAGCCCATATTAGGATGTAGCCATCGAGCCTGCCTCTCAGTCCTGTAGCCAGTCATACCACATTAATTCACAGTGATGACTACGAGGAACGAGTTATCCATTCAGCTTGCAGCCTATCAAGCCTCGACTTCTAACGCATCGTGACAGTTTGAGAGCACGTAATGGGGATGTGGCTTGGTGAAATGAGTTTCCACTTTCAACTCCTGTCTCCCTCTCCTCTCCCATACACCAATCCATTGTTCCAGCCGGTCAGCCATATAGTGATGGGATTGGGCACAATGACTGACAAAGCTGCAACAGCCTGTCCGCACATGCCACACGCGACCTGTCAGGGCGCAATGTTGTAATAAATGAAGTGATTCCCACTGATATCCTGTCCACGTGCCAAGTGTTGTGGGGCGGATGCGGTGAGATATGGTGTTGGGGTAAATTCTGTGGTGTTGTACTGCTGGTTTTCTTGAAGGCGCATATGGTCGAATAGGCTCATATGATGGTGAAATATCCTTAGGCAGTGTGGGTGGATGAGGCAGTCGCGACGGGTGTATACTGGACGTCCTGTCATTGGTACACCGGTCTTAGTGCAATGGGTCCGTAGGTGACCGGTCAGGCCAGTTGAGTGATGCGAATAGGCGGTGGCAGTAAGGACTGGACGGTTAATGAGCTGCAGATATGAATATGTTATTAGGGGTGGTGACGCTGGTGGGAGTGAAGTTGGTGGTGCTGGTGGTGGTAGGTCGGTTTTCGGGTTTAGTAGGTAGGCTTTTCCTCACGGCAGTGCGGCCGATTCGCATGTCCTGGATACACACATGACCACTTAGAGCCATGTGGTGTCTGAATGTTGTGAGGCATTTTATGCAAACGAGGTTTGTGTGACGGATGTATTTCGGTCCTACGGGTACTGGTTCACCGGCTGTGCAAACAATAGCAAATGACTGACCAGGCCTCTGCCTGATGATAAACTGTGGTTGCAGTGGTGGGAGGTTGGAGTTGAGTCCACATTGGTGGTAGGGGCAGTGACACTGATGTTTTATGAGTCGGTAGAAGAGTGCTCATTGGCCTAACTAATGGTGGTGGTGGCGGTGTTGGCGGTGGTGATGGTTGTGGTGGTGGTATGTCGTGAGACGAGAGGAGGGTTGGCCGTAATGTCATTGCATTGGGTTCACATGTGTTCAATGAGGCCGATCCGTGCCTGGAACGTTCTTTGACAATGTGGAAATGATGGCAGGGTTTGGGTGTTGAGGTCAGTGGTCAGCAGAAATTGAAGCCTGCGGGTCTCTCTTTGTCCTTGCAGAGGCTATTCCGTTGGCTTCGAAGATGGTCACTCCACTCTTTACGGCGGTCCGCCACGCCTGTCGATCTTGAGCGAGGACCCCCAGGTCTCCTGATTGTGTGCAAGTATTTGCATGTGAAAACGTTTGTAGGCCTCGTCTGCGACCACTCGTATCTAATCACTCGCAAACCGACACCAATGCTTGGACCCGGTATCTGTGTTAGCAAGTAAGAACTTTAAGGGAGTTAAGAACTTAAAAGAAATGTTAAAGGCATTTTTACCTAATTTAAAAATATCAATTTTTGGAAAGGTGAGAAATACCGGAAAAGTCAAAAATTACTGTGATTAATTACGCTTGAAATTTTTGTGTATAGAAAGCCTGTCCATGCAGAACACTAAGTAAATACGAAAGCACAAACGGAATAGCCTACGAAAATAATATTTTAGTGAAGTTTGCACTTATATATTCCATAAGAATTAGTAATTACCGGTATGGCGGATTGCCAATAGTCTACATTCTGAGTATAGATTTCGAGACGGTTTTCAGAGGATTCGTGGTATTCTTCGTGCGTTCGAATTGATTGGGATGTGGTTGAAAAAGGCAAACAGGATTTTGCTTGATTTAGCCGACAGGGACCTCATAAAAACAAAGGTTTTCATAAGAATATATGTTTCCAGGGGGGCCAGTGACTAATAAATTAAAATAGAATTCGCAGGTATAATTAGAAACATAAAATTTTGTGTATATAAAAAGGACTATTCCTGCAGGATGTTATTACTAACAAAGACAAGGGAGACTGAAAAGGTCACTTTTGACTTATTAGCCGTCGTTAGCCAGTCATACCCAACCCCGAAATGTGGAACACCTGGCGCTCGATCCCGCGATCTGTTAGTTAGAAGTCCAACGTCTCTAACCGCTGAGTCACGGGCCCGTTATCCTGTCGGCCACGATCAAGAATGTGCAATGGTAGACAGGCGCCCAGCGATCGTTCTTATGGAACTCACTCGTTTCATTATGCCTTAGGTACTCACTCTCGAATCCAACGAGTAGCCGCACATCGGCGCATGATACAGGCAGAGTGTTATTACCGATAAAGGCAAGGGAGACTAGAGTGGTCATTTCTGGCTTGTTAGCCGTCATCAGCCAGTCATACCCAACCCCGAAATGTGGAACAACTGGGGACCGAACTCACGACCTGTTAGTTAGAGGTCCAACGCCTCCAACCACTGAGGCAGGGGCTCGTATCCCGTCGGTTCCGATCGGTAATACTATTCTGCCTATATCATGAGCCGCTGTGCGGCTCCTGTCGAGCTCGAGAGAGAGCCCTTAAGGCACAAGAGAAGGTGTGAATTCCGTAGGAACGATTGTTGAGCGCCCCTCCACCATTGGCTATTCTTCAGGGAGACTAATTAACACTGTTCGTCTCTTCTGGATTACGCTGAGTTAAAGATCCGCCTTGAAATACCACCATATACAGCATGCTTTCTGTGTTTCCAATCGATTGCCCCTAAGGACATATTCTGTATTATGCGCTTGTAGAAGCCTTTAAAATAAGATACTTCTTGAAGGCATTTACTGGAAGATTGAGTATATAAGCGTTTGTTTTATGTAGAAGGTCGTTTGGGTTGCATGTGAAGACTCATTCAAACAGGAAACCTCAACGCTGAATAGAATGAAAGTTCGCAACAAAAGTCAGCAACGTAGAAGAGTCGCTTTGGCGTGCGCTCATCGTCTATCCTCACGACGTGGCTAGTTCATCGCAGATGTATACATCTGACCATGATGTGACTACCAAGAACGCCTGTTCTTTCCAGGATTTCAGTATCTGGGAACCTCTCCTGACGCAGAACTTTTACGATACTTCGTACGCAGCGGGGGGATAATGGTTGCGTTGTCTTGCTTGGACCTCATAAACATCCCAAAACAGCAGCACTATATATCCTCAGTTATGTGTTGGGTAGAATACCGTGACCGTGCCAGACGAAGTGCTTCAGTGGAATAGATGTTTGACCGGCTTTGGAGGTCCGACTCGAGATTTCGCCGTCAATCCCAATGTTCCTTAAAACCGTACCTCTATTGTTCGTAGATCTCTCCACGGCTGTGAGGTGAGTTTCACTGGCATGATACGGTGTTCGGTGTAGTGAGCGTTTGGCACCGATTAGTACTGATAGTGCTGATGGTCAGGTCGCATTTTGAGAAATCGGATTCAAAGAGTTCCACTCTCAGTCGCAATTCCCCTTCCGTTATGGTGTTTAGGGTGCAGTAATTGGCGAACAACAGGTCGTGAAAGTCGTCCTTAGGCAACCTTAAAAGAGCTTTAAGACGATGGATGTTGGAGCATTTCCGTCCGTTCGGCGCTTGCTGTCGATCCTCGGCCGCTTTTCACAGTAGGCGTTCATCAACCTATCAGATAACATGAGACTAAATGAGTCAGCCGCCCTGCTTCGGTACGTATGTGGTTTGACGATGTTTTTGTAATCCGCACCGCGTTTCCTGAAGAAGCTCCTTTCTCTGCTGCCTGTTCAGGCGGTTGAGTAGGACACTGAAGGAGATTTGTCCCGCGAGTTTGAGGAGAGGATGCCTCTGCAGTTATCAAAAAGTTGTCGATCCTCTTGAGTTTGTAGATATGCACGCTGGTGGTACCCTTGGGTTTTGTGGGACGTATCCTTGCCGTCATATCTCCTGTTACGGAGAGGGAAGGTTCCCGTGAGTTGTGGGCCTTCAAAGGTGTGAACTTCGGCTGGAATTGCGTCTGCTCCCGATGGTTTTCAGCAGAAAAGCAGTTGCTCCACGCCGTCTGTCTCAAGGATAGAAGGCGGACTAGTAAGATCTTTGTTTGTGTCTACTTGAGGAGATCGGCTGACGGCTTCTTTACAAATTAGGGATGGGTGGTTGAGGACGACCTGGGAGTGAGCAACATAGTGCCCCAGAATCTATGACTTCTCCATCACAAGTGTTGCTTCAGCCTGACTCAGCGGTGACGCAGTCCCCTTGGCTTGTGAACTGTTGAATACTTTGATGGCAATGAAGACGCTTTCATCGCAGCACGGTTGGCGTACCTTTGGATCTCCTTAGCTTTGTTTGTCAACCAGCCGTTCTGCATCTCCCTCAGTCTCTGCTGTACTAACTTTCGGCAGCTAGAGCATGTTTGCTGTTATTTGTGTTGCTGTTCTTGATGGTGTACGTCGTGCGCAGGCGGTGTTTCCCGGAGAGCAGAGTTCGAGTTTATTCATCATTGTTATCCAACCGGTCCTAGTTTCGACGGCCTGTGCAACCAAGTGCAGTGCGGCCTATGTGATATCCCTCTGCTTCCACCTTTGGTTTTAAACATTGGTAGATGCCTTCGATATTTTTGTTTACCCACGTTTGGAGTTAATAGAGTCGATAACATTCAACCGACGTCCAGGTGTACCAAGCAATACTGTCTTTAACCTACCTGATGCCGATTTACCTCGCTGTGGCCTTCGCTAATATATGCCGATGATCTTAAAGTTGCATATCGATATAGGCCGGCAGATCATGACATCGTGCTTGAGCTCCTAAAGAGCGATCTACAGGCTTTCGCCCAGTGGTGCCGCACATGGCGACTTTCTCTTTCCTGGCATAAGTGCTCAGTTATGGTGGTTGGCGACGACCGTCAACGTCAACTAAGTATTGAAGGTAACGCAATAAATGCGCCAGGGGTTATAAGGGATTTGGGCGTATCATACTCCAAGAGTCTTAATCTCTCGGAGCACTGTGCCTTGATAGTCTCCAAAGCACGTAGAACGACCGGGTTTATCCTCCGAAATTTTAAAACTAGGGACATCAGAATGCGCCTTTACAACATGTACGTTAGACCTGGTCTGGAATACTGTTCGTTTTCATTTAGCCTCATGCGTGCTACTGAGCGGAAGAAAATAGAATCCGTTCAACACTTTTCTACTAAGAGAATTTTAACCCCAGAACACCGACATTTGTCTTACCAAGAACGTTGCCGGCTTACAGGCCTCGATCCTTTATGGTTCCGTAGATTACAAAAGGGACTATTTTTGCTATTTAAACTCTTATCTAATCACACATTTAACCCACTCACCTCTTTAAGACATCATATCCACCCACGACGTAACAGTCACCGTGAGGTCTTCTTATTTCTGCCTCTGGCACGTACTGTTAAATATCGTCGGTTCTTTTCTGTAAATGAAATTGCTATTTGGAATAAACTACCCATGAGTGTCAAAACTCTGCAAAATTTTCCTTTATTTAAGAGAACTATTACTCGATTTTTGCATTCAGAAAAGCTCCCACAAATTTTGGGTGCTGAATCTACTGATCGACTGTACCGTAGCGATGGCGTTTGTGGTCTCTGAACACTATGGCCGGTCTCACCAGCTGTTCCTCAACGCCTCTACTTTGACTATCCCCAACTTCATGAGAGGAATTTGACGTCCGATAATCTCCGATACCGTGCAACCTCCCCCCTTCTTGACGGTCGATATTCTACCACCGCCGACAGTTTTTTTTTCTCCTGAGCCCTCCAAACCACAAAAACCACCATCAAATATATTTTTATGCCTTAAGCTCAGGAGTTTTTTTTTCACTGCTGGTCGGATTTTTGTTTAATCGCTTCCCTTGACAATGCCTGTAAACTGGCATTAAATTAAAATTTATTTATTTATTTATTTACTTGGAACCTCGTCTTGGAGATGCGAAAGAAGTTATCCGTCCAGTGATCAGCGCCGCACGTTGTCTTAGTCACGAGCACATCATGTTGGTGACGCCTGCGAACTGGGTCGCGGTCCAGGAGTCCAAAGTCGCCACCGGGGTGCTTTCGCGTTGTTCTCCCACGCATTCGGATGATGGGGGAAGGTGTTGGTCAGGATAAAATCGTGTTCCACCCAGGCCTATAGGAGAAGACCCTTTCTGTTGCAACTGCTGATCATATGGTGACCGTGTACTCCCTCCTAGACCGCATGGGCGCTGATGTCAACTAGGACAGTCAATTTGTCCACCTTCGGCTCAGTCGACGGGATGGTATGCGTGTCTTCACTTCAGCTGCCTCGGCCGTTATGAGAGACGTATGCGCTGACGATGATGGCACATTTTATCCCGTCTCATGGTTGTGAGATGTTCATCGAAATCTCAGTGTAAGGACGCGGATACCCATAACGATGGGATATTAATGACGCAGCCCCTTGTTTCTATGGAAGACAGCCGGAGGGACCCATCGATTCACTCAGCCATTCCGTGTTCAACAGAGACCTCAGTTGAAAGAGAACGGACAAACTCGTGGGGAGGCGGAATGGGTAAGCAGCACAACATGAGTATAAAGTCCAAGACGACTTCAGTGGATCTTTGGAGACCTTCAGCTGACAAGGTGACCGGAAACAGAACAAATGAACCTCTTCATCGTCAACACTGTGATTCTCCGGGGCCTATCGGAATCAAATGCTCCTACCCCGAAGGAGAGGATTTCTGCCTACCTTGATATGTTTTAACATTTATCGGACAATAGGCTTGATTCGAGTGAAAAGGCAACCATTCGCCTAGCCTTCAAATCGGTGAAAAGAGCGAACAGTCAGAAACCGTGGGACCACGACCGCTTAAAATTGCCATATGCAGTAAAAAGGAGGTTAGTTTGCTTCTGTCCACTGAAAGCGGCCTCCGAAATTCTCACCAGGAGGTTTTTTCAACCGATCTACTCTTCATCTGCTCGTCTGAGACGCCGCGAGCTAGTGGCGGAGCTGAAGAGGAGACTTGCAGCTGGAGTGCGCAACTTGGCTTTTTTACGGGGGGCAAGTGATATGGAAGAGGGCGGTAATGCTCTGGAACCAGCCAGTGGTCATGATATCGGCGGCAAAGTAGTATTGAATAACTTGAGCCAAACCGAACCAAGCACTGTCGAACCTTGCAAATTTAAATTCTCTTACACAAATGCTCAGAATCTGTTTTCTAAGCTTGGCGAACCGAGAATACAGGCAGCCGATCCGCCTCCAGATGTTTTAGCAATAACATAAACGTGGTTGTCACAGAACTTCAGTGCTTGGGAAGTAGCACTATCAGGATACCGATTGTTTAGGAGAGACAGGAGAGGTTGCCAGGGTGTCATGCATGCAATCAGCGACCTAACGGTATTTGAAAGGACCAACATTGCCGATCGCACAGAGGTCGTTCGACTGGCAATAAAGGCAGGGGACTACAGTCCTTCGAAGTCTTAACCACCTACTGACCATCCACGGACGGACCCCGACGCAGATACTTGTCCGCTATGAAGCATTAAAGAGATTGACAGTCGACTGAACGCTGTACACATGGGGAACTTTAATGCACCCTATATCTAATGGAGCGATATGTATGCGAGGTGCTCGAATTATACCTTCGATTACCGTCTCCTAAAGACAATAATAGAGGCTCTTCTCTCACAGCATGTTTCATTTCCAACTAGAGAGCGTAGAGCGCAACAGGCTAGTTGTTTGGATCTCGTTTTTTTAAGGATCCGGACAGCATGGACAAGGTGTATTGGCCGCCTCCACTTGGTCGAAGTGATCATGCAGTTCTTCTATGAGATTACGCGCTATATTCTGCACCGTATTTAGTAGCTCAGACCAAGATAGGTGTCTTTCAAATGTGACCGAACAAAAAGACACTGGAACCAACATTTTGTCGTCTTTTAAACCCCTCCTTTCAATGCTTTATGACGGCCAAAAGGTCCATCGGTAATTTCTGTGCCATTTGCCGAACTTTCATAAATGTAGACAAATGTTATTTGGAAAAGTATACTGAGCTTTTATTCGTTCGCAGCTGGAATTTGGAATCCAAGTATGGCTCCCGCGACTGAAAAAATACTTTAAGCTGCTAAAAAGATTTTAGAGGAGGGCGACCAAAATTGCAAAGATCCTCAAGGCTTTAACTTACAGCTGCAGAATTGCTGAGCTTAACTCCCTTCCCCTTGAGTACAGGCAGGTCCGAGGAGACCTCATACAGACCTACCGGGTTGTGAGGAATCGGGACTGTGCCCTGCGCCTCGACGATTTCTTCGTTTTAGCCCTAACAACAAACCTGCATGGGAACTCTCTTAGACTTCTAGGATCACGATGCCACCTGGACCTTTGCAGGTACTCTTTTTCACAGCGAGTCGTGGGTGCTTGGCACGGGCTTCCCCAGGACGTGATGATGTCTGATTCCACAGAGTCATTTTGTCCGAAATCGACTGGCACGCACATACTTCTTCTAAATTCCAGACGCTGCTTGGCACCATTCACTTTTCAAACTTATTTCAATTAGTCCACTCTTTGACCAGATACGATAGCGCATTAGACTTAATTTTTCTAATGGCATCTTCCCTCTATTTATGCATTTTTATCATGGCCTTTTTGCAAGTGATCATGCATTAATCCATTGTTGCATTCCAGTTGCCATTTCCGCAAAGCCAACAGTACAGCGCAGTATTGAAGAAAGAGACACGATCGCCGGGACAAGAGCTTTATTAGCCTGACGTTTCGGACTCCTACTCGAATCCATCATCAGAGATAAAAGAGCAGACCCGTTTCTGCTCTTTTGTCTCTGATGATGGATTCGAGTAGGAATCCGAAACGTCAGGCTAATAAAGCTCTTGTCCCGGCGATCGTGTCTCCTTCTTCAAGACTACTTCCTGGGACTCGGCTCTTCGCTTCTATTGACAGCGCAGTATTTTTGACTTTGCTAATATTAACAAGGAATTAGTAAATAACTTTACAAGCACTCTTGATTGGTACAATATTTTTTCAAATAATGAACTTAATTTTTTTCAACAATTTATTACAATGCGTAGCAGGAGGTCTTCTCGTCATTATTCCTCGGAAGATATACTAATCGAGTCCTAATTCCACAGCTGTCCCACACTTTCTTGAATGCAGACTTAAAAAGCTGCAGAAGCATCTTTAAGATTCTTCTGTGAGGTCATAATCAGTTCATCTTAGAATCGTTTAAATATTTGAATTAGCTTCGAAAATGAGACTCGCGCGTAATAGGCGTAGAGAGTTTTTAGCTATTAATGACGTGAATGCTTCTAAATAAGTTGCTTAGATCTTCCGTCAAAGATCATCTGCTAAACCCCACCAAGTCATTCCGCCTTTGCTTAGTACCAACGATGACTGACCCAATCCCTATAATTCCTCCAATGTCTGATGCTTCTCTCAGCATCATTAATTCTTCTCCTGAATGTACTCAAAAACTGATAAACCATCTTCTTAACTCCCACTCAACAGGTACAGACAATATCCCCAACTCTTTTATAAAACAGCTAAGAGATTTTCCTCCTCTGCTTAGCAAAATCTTTTCAGTATTTCTCGTAAATGACTTCTTTCCTGACTATTGAAAAACTTCTATTATTATTCCACTATTTAAGTCTGGCTGTCGTTCTGACGTTCAGAACTATCGAGGTGTGCATAAAACGCCTTCTCTCGCCAAAACCTTTGGAAAAATTATCGCCTTAAAATTACCGACTTTTGCATAGCAAATCGAGTTATTAGTCCTTTCCAGCATGGTTTTTGTACCAGATCGCTTTTGTGAAACATGCCATCTATCGTTTCTCAATCTACTTACCTCTCTTCGTAATGACCATCTATCTGTTGTCGTTATTTATTTTGATCTTAGTAAAGTCCTTTATAAATTGCCACATAAAAGACTCTTGGTTAAATTAGAAGCACCGGGAATTCGCAGTCCCCTAATAAACTTTATCAAGTCCTGCCCATCTAATCGTAAACAAAAGGTTTTAGTGGGATCTTCATTCTCCAGTGAAAGCTCTATTATAAGTTGTCTCCTACAAGGCACCGTTTTAGGTCCTCTTTTGTTGCTGCTTTACATAAATGATATCTCGGCAGCAGTTAAACATTCTTGGTCATTTATTTAGGCCGATGATCTTAAATGTGTATATTATTTCAACAAATCTACGAGCCTTCATTGCCTGGAGCAAATCAATGCTGACATGCTTGCTCTCTCAGCTTGGAGCACAAAATGACTAATGGAATTCTCTCCGTATAAATGCTGCTATGTGTTTTGGGCCTGAGAGGCTACCCCAACCACCGATCTTTCAAGGCACACCTATGACTGAATGTACTAACATCGCGGATTTATGTTTAAACTACATTAATAATCTTGATCTCTCGCCATACGCTGACAGAATTACAGCCAAAGCTGCCTAGAGTTTTGGCTTTATTTCTTACAATTTCTGTCTTCCTGAAATTAACTTAAGGCATATCTTATGTCTGTACCTCCCATTCTCGAGTATTGTTGCCCATTCTTTGGTCTGATGAACGAGGCTAATCGTTTAAAAATTGAAAATGTCCAAAGACGTTTTACTAGAAAACTTTTAATCAGGGAACATCCAAATATCTGCTACTCAGATAGATGCCAGCTAATTAACCTTAGCTTTTTATGGGTTCGAAGACTAGAAGCGGGCTTCTGTCTCCTCTTTCGTATTAATAATAGTTCAAATCTTCCTCGGATTTCAGCACTTACCCCTAGTCGCCCATACACTCTTCGGAACTCTTCCTTGATTATACCTCCTCCAGCTTCCTCAACCTCTAAGCGTTCTGTATTTTTCTTTTTCAGATATACTTTCCTCTGGAATAACCTTCCAATAAATATAAAATCTTCAGATAATCTATACACATTTAAGAGAAGGCTGCGCCTTTATCTGAATACTGACTCGATTAAACTTTTATTTTATTCATCCTTTCCGGACAACTTTCTCTATGACACCGAGACAGGACCACCGGGAATTTAGTATATCGTCATTACATTTCCATATCTGCTCACATTTCCTTCTTTTGTGAGTCGTATCGCTTCCTAGGATCCCTCGTCAAAAGCGTTAATTTTCCGGTTTTTCAGTCCGTGCATCGTGCCCTCACAGAATGCGCTCCATCGACGCTCTTGGCGGAACCTTCTGTATTTGCCATACACTAGTAGTCTGGTCGCATCACCCTTGCCACTTCCTCGGCTGGATTCGGCTGAATGCAACTGATCGCATCCAGGACCTTATCGCCTCGAAATTAGTTTCTAATTCGCCACTTTGACATGAGTGGCCTCATCCGGCATATGAATTCTCCCATGATCATTCCCGACTCGAACCTTTTGCACAAATCTGCATATGGGTCAATCCTGCCTGACCCGCCTACCTACATTTCCATGAAATCCGTCATACACTGTCATACACAGTCCAGTCCTGCCTGCTTTTTATATATTAAGGATCTAGAATTTTTTCCTCCTGTGGTTCTAATCCAATCATGCTCATTTTGTTTATGTTTGGGGTTTTTTTCTGCCGCTGCAAATTCTTCGTAACATGCTTCTTATTCAAAAAAAGTGGATTGAGCACTCTAGTAAATCTGTATTCCTCGTCTAAAATTCTAAAATTAATGTAAAAGTCATTCTTACTTGCTATGATAGGATCCCCACGGGTCTTGAATAAAAATTATTATTATTATGACTTCCGGTCAATAAACACCTTCCCAACAGTTTCGAAAATCTTAGAAATACTGGTCAAAGATATGATGGTGTGTCAGCTAACAGAGAGTAAGCCACTGAACATTACTCAGCATGGACTCCTCAAAGGTCGTTCTTATGACAACTGTCAGCTCTCTTTATTTGATCATGTTCTCCAATCTAGGGACAATGGTTGCTATTCTGCACTGTCTACCTCGATTCCACTTAGGCTTTTGATCGTATTGGCCATGCTCTTCTTCTGTTGAAACTGTCCTATTTCGACATAAGTGGCAAACTTCTGAATTTAATATCCTCTTACCCGGGCGCTCGTACAAAACGAATTACGATTTCGAACGCTATCTCCAACCGCACAGACTTGAGGAGTGGAGTCATTCAGGGTAGTGCAATTGACTCACTATTATTTTGCCTTTTTGTCAACAATACACCAGATTTACTTCAGAATGGTAATCTTCAATTTGTACCAGTGGCCGAGAAGATTGGTCTTTCCCGCCAATTCGTAGAAATCGTCAAACGGATGAGCACAGCCTAGCCCTCGGACGATCGTAAAGCCCATGATCAAATGCACTCTGTACTTTCTATAAGAGCGTCATTCCTTGAAAGGTCGCCAACTGGCGAGATAACTCTGCTGTTCTTAAAAGTATAATTTAGACCGCAATGACGCCGTCGTATTGTGGACTTTATTTTCTCCTGGTAGCTCGGAGTTTAAACCACCTTTATAAAAGACTGGTGCATATAGAGCGGAAACCAGGTTATGCGCGTCAAGTGCAGAAGGGAAATTTAACTTTGTCAGTCGCCGCTCTCCTGTCCACTTCCGGTCGTAATGGCTTTGTATGATCATTGAACAGAAGGTTGAATGGAGGAGCGCCTGTAGTAGGTGCCATGAAATTCACCGTCACACATACTCCATTGGGCACGAGATGGATAATCTGGCCTGTAATATTCGAGCTTTTGTTCGCCCACATGGTCGTTTGTATAACCAACTCATTGCCACTCCGTTCCCATCCCGTTTTTATGCGTCGTTTATTAATATTTTAGTTCATTTTCGTTCAGAAGTTTTGTTAGCGCTTTTTTTATCTTCCAGTTTATTTAGTAATCTCGGTTCTCCTATCATTAAGGTTCATTAAAATCAGCACGACTACACTGCTTATGACTTCTGCCGTGCTGACTACTTCCATTAATCTCTTGTACAATAACTCCACTAAGAACTTTAGTCAGTGGTTAGTATGTTCATGACAGTAAGGAACGGGCTCCGCAAACAGCAAGTGGTAGAAAGTGTCATACGGGAATTTGGATAGCATAACATTAAGCACATGGGATCTCACAGGACGACACTGGGGAAAGCGGCCAAAAAGCATCTTGCAATTAAACAAAACTTGATTTGTAGGGCTTTTACGTTCAGATAATAAACGGAAACTAACTGCGAAAAATAAAAGAGAGCCAACGGTCATTTCTCATGTAACTTCGAACGCTTTGGATAGAATTGTTCGGGCTCCTTTTAAATGTTGAAAAGCTGAAAGACCTTGACTTCCTCCCTTAAATTATCGCCACAGTGTCAAAGGGTAGCCAAACGCGCGATAGGGTTTTATTTGAGCTGAAACGAGGATTTGTGCAAGTCGATAAGGGGCTGGTTGGAAAAAACTAGGGAACATTCTTTCCGTGTCACTTATAGTATACAGTCCAGGCCTTGCGACCGTGGTTCAAGAGGAGCTATCAGAAAGAGTGCAGGAGATGGCTACGAAAATAATCAGTAGTCTGCATCACATGCCTGAGGAAACGAGACTGGCTTAATTAAATTCGGCTCCTCTCAATTACAGGCAAATGCGTGGCAATCTTACTTAAACCCACAGGGTCGTCAGAGGCCGTCAGTGTGCCGGGAACTTTGACGAATATTTTACATTGACTGGGACGGGCCGTCTGCGTGGTCATCCCTTTAAACTGCAGGGGAAGGTGGCCCATACAGGCGTCCGACGGAACGCCTTATCGCAGAGGGACATTAGATCATGGATCGGCCTCCCTGATGCACTGTTTCTTTTCGAAATTGTTGAGTCATTTAAGAGCAGACTATACGTTTGTTTTCAGAGAAACTTGTGTACACATAGTCACGATTATGTCAGCGGCGGCAGTTCACGCTCAGCTCACACATCGATAACTTTTGAATCCTCAGAACCACTGATGTAACAATTAATTCTGTTGCCTTTTTAGATATAATTAAGGTGCTCGGGGGCGAAAGGCTCATTCCCTTAATGAACCCACTAAACTGACTTAGACAGGGACTATCGCTAGCGCGGATCCCAGATGGGGATAGTGTGAGCAAACGTCGGCGTTGATGGCCGGCGTTCCCTCCCTCCATACAACTGACATTACTCCTCTGTCGCTAGTCTTTCATGGCTTGTATCCTTCGCTGTCAGCGCACGTCACGACACTTCCTCGCAGGTGCCGGCAGGGTTACCTTGACCATCGGTGTTCAACGGATAATAGGTACAGCAGTTCATCGTTCCCCTGTATTGTTATATCTCACTTTCGCGTCTCTATACTTCTGTTGGCACAGCATTTACTTTTGTGCTCCTAAACTCCCCTTACTTATTATATCCATTCACGCGCGCCTGGTGTGCTGTTTAATACTTTCGTTAGTGAACAGGGCTCACTACCCTACGAAACGTGGCTATCAAATCTCGGCCTTTTTCCACTGAATTACAGACAGCTAAGAGGCGACCTTATACAAACATTCCGTTATTGCGCGGCCAATACTGCTTTCTCTTACCTCTTCATTTCTTGGAGTTAGCAGCCACAACGAACATAGGAGATCTTTCACTTAAACTACGTGTGACTGGCGCCAGGCTGGACATGCAGAAGTTCTTCTTTTCAAACAGAGTGATCGAGGCTTCGAAGGATCTGTCTAAATGTATCGTCATGTCCACCTCTGCCGAGGCTTTTAAGCGCAATTTGGACTAGTATACCGCTAAACTTCTTAATGTCACCTGACCAATATCGCCTTAGCATTTTGTTTGAACAATTTACTAACGTTATTATGTTACTATCCGTGTTTCAGTAACGTTTGCCTTTTATTATTATCCCAAGTCCGTTGAATGTCAGTGTTGGCATCCAATTTGTCTCCCTCAAAAATGGGATCTCACCAATTATCCATAGGTTGACTACTGTACAGCACATTTAGTAACGCAAAAGTGTTTTACACTTGGAGCAATTCGTTCACTTGACTGGTTTCGAAAAGTCAGCCATTCCAAAAAAACTTCCTTTGTTGTTTGATATTTCTATTTTCAAATTTTTAATATAATTCGCTCCCCTGTAACAAACGGAGTTCAAATGTTCAACACCTATTTTCCCTCAAATAAACTGAAATTGAAACTGAAAAAACCCACCCCACGACACAGATGTCAGTGCGCACGGTCTACCGCCGATAAAAACCACATTGTCTGGCGCTTCCGTGAACGAAACATACGCATTATGTGAGATTACTGTCGACCACCGGGTAACTTTAAAGACCGTGCGATTCCATCATCGTCCTTCAGCAACATCGAAGATGCTGGTAAGTCAGGCAGACGTCTCTCACTGTATCGTCTGAACATCTGTGCGGCGACGTTAGTTGGCCCTTTAATGCAGTTACGAACGTTTTGGAAAATGGATTCAAACGATAATCGAGAAAACCGGTCCACAACTCCAAGCCGATTGACA